>SMDT01002385.1:0-39205 GCA_005392925.1 Aquilaria sinensis
ACGCGACAGTCTTTCCCGAACAGTTCGATCCCATAATAGTCCTCTACTAACCCTGTTGAAATATTGTGGAAGAAGAAGTGATCCGATCCGTTTTGCTTGTCCTTTAGTTTTATTATCAGCATTTTCTTTCGTGTTTTAGTTTTTCTTTCAGGGAATTTCTTTCTTTTATCTTATAAGATAGTCTCGTCCATGCTGATATTAAAACCATAGGACAATGCCTTTAGGTTGGAATGGCTGAGTAAAGAGTAATTTTTATTGCTCTTGAGACGCATCCTATTAGGTCTACTAGGCATAACATTTTGGGGTGGTTAAGCTTCAACCTTATTTGGATGATATATCTCTCAAGCGAATCTATATTTACTGAAGAAAATATTAGATGAACCTTGGATATTGATTCCAAACATCCGTTCCCTTTACATAATTTGTTAGCGATATTGTCATCATCAAGATTCACTCATTTTATCGAAGTCTAAAGTTTCGCACTCGCCTATTATGAAAATTCACACTTTCGAAGAAAATTATTCCGATTTCAATTGCTTTCATATAAATTTCGCTCGAGGTCCTAAGGAAAGCTCCTTAGCCTCAAAATCAATTTCCATTCAACGGTAGGATTGCTCCTATCACCGAGGTTTTAAGGACGGAACCTTTGCCTCAAAATCAATCAATTTTCATTCAACCGTAGGACTGCTCCTATCGTCGGGGTTTTAAGGATAGAACCTTTGCCTCGAAAACAATCAATTTTCCTTCAACGGTAGGACTGCTCCTATCGCCGGGGTTTTAAGGATGGAACCTTTGCCTTGAAATCAATCAATTTTTATTTAATTAATTTCCTATCGTCGGGATTTTAAGGATGGAACCTTTGTCTCGAAAACAATCAACGGTAGGACTACTCCTATCGTCGGGGTTTTAAGGATGGAACCTTTGCCTCGAAAACAATCAATTTTCATTCAACGGTAGGACTGCTCCTATCGTCGGGGTTTTAAGGATGGAACCTTTGCCTCGAAAACAATCAATTTTCCTTCAACGGTAGGACTGCTCCTATCGCCGGGGTTTTAAGGATGGAACCTTTGCCTCGAAATCAATCAATTTTCATTTAATCAATTTCCTATCGTCGGGATTTTAAGGATGGAACCTTTGTCTCGAAAACAATCAACGGTAGGACTGCTCCTATCGTCGGGGTTTTAAGGATGGAACCTTTGCCTCGAAAACAATCAATTTTCCTTCAACGGTAGGACTGCTCCTATCGCCGGGGTTTTAAGGATGGAACCTTTGCCTCGAAATCAATCAATTTTTATTCAATCAATTTCCTATCGTCGGGATTTTAAGGATGGAACCTTTGTCTCGAAAACAATCAACGGTAGGACTGCTCCTATCGTCGGGGTTTTAAGGATGGAACCTTTGCCTCGAAAACAATCAATTTTCCTTCAACGGTAGGACTGCTCCTATCGCCGGGGTTTTAAGGATGGAACCTTTGCCTCGAAATCAATCAATTTTCATTCAATCAATTTCCTATCGTCGGGATTTTAAGGATGGAACCTTTGTCTCGAAAACAATCAACGGTAGGACTGCTCCTATCGTCGGGGTTTTAAGGATGGAACCTTTGCCTCGAAAACAATCAATTTTCATTCATCGAGGTTTTAAGGATGGAACCTTTGCCTCAATCAATTTTCATCATCGGGGTTTTAAGGATGGAACCTTTGCCTCGAAAACAATCAATTTTCATCAACGGGGTTTTAAGGATGGAACCTTTGCCTCGAAAACAATCAATTTTCATCATCGGGGTTTTAAGGATGGAACCTTTGCCTCGAAAACAATCAATCGTTTTAAGGATGGAACCTTTGCCTCGACATCAATCAATCAATCCGGGGTTTTAAGGATGGAACCTTTGCCTCGAGATCAATCAATCAATTCGAGGTTTTAAGGATGGAACCTTTGCCTCGACATCAATCAATCAATCCGAGGTTTTAAGGATGGAACCTTTGCCTCGACATCAATCAATCAGTCCATCTTACAACGATAGGAGCTTTCATATCGTAGAGGTTCTAAGGACTTTTCCTTAACCTCAAACAATCAATCAATCAGTCCATCTTACAGCGATAGGAGCTTTCCTATCGTAGAGGTTCTAAGGACATTTCCTTAACCTCAAACAATCAATCAATTAGTCCATCTTACAACGATAGGAGCTTTCCTATCGTAGAGGTTCTAAGGACATTTCCTTAATCTCAAACAATCAATCAATCAGTCCATCTTACAACGATAGGAGCTTTCCTATCGTAGAGGTTTTAAGGACATTTCCTTAACCTCAAACAATCAATCAATTTTACTTTCAACGATAGGAAAGTTCCTATCGTCGAGGTTCAATGAGAGTTCCTTAACCTCACTCAATCAATTTTACTTTCAACGATAGGAAAGTTCCTATCGTCGATGTTCAAGGAGAGTTCCTTAACCTCACTCAATCAATTTTGCTTTCAACGATAGGAAAGTTCCTATCGTCGAGGTTCAAGGAGAGTTCCTTAACCTCAACCAACCAATCAATTATCAAATTTTCCCTTCAACGATAGGAGAGTTCCTATCGCAGAAGTTTTTAAAGAGGATTCCATAACCTCATAATCTAGGCGGCGAGAAGGTTCTCAATGCTTAGCTAAGCCGGACGAAATTTGGTAACGACTTTGCATACATCATATCCCATGAAGCATGTAAAGGGGGGCAGCTGTTTACACCCAATTTCGTCCGACCATTAAAAAAGTTTCCGTTAAAAAAATTAAATTAAAAAGTAATTAAAAAAATTATTTTTATTATTTTTTTTATTATTATTATTACTAAAAAATTTAATTAGTATAAAATATATTTTTTTTTTGTGAAGATTTGATTTAAAAAAATATATATGTGTATATGTGTATGTTTGAAGTAAAATTAAAACTCCATAAAAAATGACAAAATTAAAAAGTTTGAGGTAAAAATGACAAAATTGAGAAGTTTTGGGAAATATTGACAAGTTCTGAAAGTTTCAGGAGCATTGGGTAATTTTTCGCGTCAATTTTTGGGCCAGACGGACGTTTCTGGCCCAAATTGACAGAAAACGACAAAATTGTCAAAATCAGAAGCTTCTGATACTTATCCAGAGGATAAGAAACGTAAAGGACTGAAACTGTCATTTTACCAATTTAAGAGATAAGTTTTGATTATTTTTATTATTTAATTAGGAACAGTTCAGCCAAACTTCCCCTATAAATATGGGTCCAAAATATGTGAATAAAACATAAAAAAAAATATATAGAAAGATTAGAGCTCCGTTTTAGAAAAAGAGAAAATATCAGACTTATCCCTAGCCTCTCCTCCCTATGCCCAGAAAGTCCCAAACGTTATTTTTATTACGTTTTAGCCATCTTCTTGCTATTTCCGTTCTCACTCTCTCCTTCGCTGTTTGCTGCCGCCACCCCATCCCGTCGCCGTCGCACCAGTCTGCCGTCACCTCCTGCCGCCGCCGCACGCCTTCGTCCCGTCCCCTCCTGCCGCCGCCGTACGCCGCCGTCCAGCCCCTTTTTCACTCCCGCCTTGCCCCTCCCGTTCCGTCGCACGCGTCACCCCCCAGCTCCCTAGCCGTCACGCCGGAAGGCCCCCACGCCGTCGCGCCTCACCCCTGCCCCCCTGCACGCCGCCGTGCCCAGCCCCGTCCACCGTCGCATCGCCGTTTCCCCCCGCGTCCTCGTCCCCGTTTCAGGAAATTCAAAATTCTAATTGTTAGGGTAAAACTCTGTTTTCATCCTTCATCTTTTTATTTTCTTTCAATTTGGTTACTAACCTTTTCATTTGTCTTTGCAGAAAGCTTTACTAACTTTTTGTTTATATATCCATTATTTATTGTTGTTATTATTACTAACCTTTATTATTATTGTTGTTACTATTATTAACTCACTAACTTACTAACTTTGCTAACTTTTATTGTTATTGTTGTTATTATTGTTAACAATTAACTCAACTAACATTACTAACTTTTATTTTTATTGCTACTAACAACTAACTTATTAACTTTGCTAACTTTTATTATTATTGTTGTTATTATTGTTAACAATTAACTCAACTAACATTACTAACTTTTATTTTTATTGTTATTAACATCTAACTTTGCTAACTTTTATTATTGTCGTTATTATTGTGTTATTAAAGTGGATGGCCAAAAAGCCCCACTTTGTTATTTTTTTGGTTAAATTTATTTCACTTTTAATTATTGGTTAAAAAATAATAACAAATTATTATACAAAATAAACAAAAAGAAAGAATTTTATGTGAATAATATTTTTATTATTTCTTTAAAGATAACAAAAAGTTAACTTTTTATTCCTTTTGTTAAAAATTAATAAAAATCATAATTAAATAAAAAAAATACAACAAAAATCAATTCTGTTTTTAAATATTTTTTTAAAGTAATAATTAAAAATTCAATTAAAAATAAGAAAAAATAATAAAAAGAATAAACACAAATTATTTTTAAAATATAATTAAGGTTTAATAATTAAAAAATAATAATAAAAATAATAATAAAATTATGATTAAAATTAACTTTAATTAAATTAAACAATTAAATTTAATAAAAATTAAACTCCATGTCCAAATGATCCGCCAGGATCCAATGGTTTGGAGAATAAAAAATATTTTTAAAATAAAATAGTAAAATATAAAATTAATTTTAATAGTTACTTTAATTCAGTAAAAATAATAAAAAATTAAAAAAAAAAATAAAATCTTTTTAATAAAAGAAATACATGAAAATTAAGACTTTGTATTTTACTTATTTCTTTTAAAAACTAAAATATAAATTTTTAATTCCTTTATTGAAATAAAAATAAAAATCTAAGCCAAATGACTTCAAAAATTCAAAATAAAATAAATAAAAAAGAATTAAATTTTCTTCTTAAATATTTTAGACTTATTAATTAGATGTATTTTTAGACTTATAAATTAAAAAAATCTTTTATCAAACAAAAAGAACATAAATCTAAATATCAAAAACTTTTCTTTTTGTTTAAAATATACATATAAATTTTAGTTTTCTTTATTAAATAACCACTTTTTGCTTAATTTCTTTTTTTTTAAAAAAATAAATTAAATAAATATCAACACTTTTTTTTCTTTTTGTTAAAATATACATATAAATTTGTGGTTTTCTTTATTAAATATACATAAAATCTTAATTAAATAATTACATTTGATTAATTTTTTTTATTCAAAATAAATTATATAAATATCAAGACTTTTTCTTTTATTTTTAATATACATATAAATCCTTAGTTTTTTTTTTAAATAAAATCTTGATTAAATAATTACTTTTTGATTATTCTTTTATCAAATAAATAGAATAAACATAAAATAAATGTCAACTCTTTAATTTCTTTAAAGATTTTTTATATTAAATATTGAAAAAATTACTTTTTGATTATTTTATAAATTGAGTAATTATTTAAATAATAAATATCTTTCATTAAACAAATAATCTTTCAAAACAAAACTAAAAGAAAAGAATTAAAAAGAAAAAAAAAAAGAAAAGAAAGAAAAGAAAAGAAAAAAAAAACCAAAAGAAAAAAAGAAAGAATAAAAATATAAAGAAGAAGGAAAGAAAAGAATAATAAAATATAAAAAAAATAAAAAATATATTTAGTTAATATTAAAGACCATTAACAAATCTAAAATTTCATAAATAAAAATAAAAATTTATAAATTAGTAATCAAACTAATAATTAATTCCATAAAAAAAAAGAATTAAAATAATTTCCATATCTGGATGATCCGGCAGGATCTATGGTTTGGAAAGTATCAATTTTTTTAAAAAATAAATACAAAGATAAAAATCCATATTTACGATATGGATTAAAATTTCGTTAAATTCTGTGTCCGGGTGACTCGGCAGAGTCCATGGTTCGGAGTTAAATATTTCGTATCCGGGTGACTCAGCAGAGTCCATGGTTCGGAAGTATCAAATTTTATCCGAATTAATTACCAAAAATCCACATCCGACTAAATAATTCAGTTAAAATTTTCGGTTTTGAAAATTAACTGAAAATGTTTTAAAAGCAAAGCAAAACAAAATTAAAATCAACTAAGGTGCCAATTTTGGGCGCTATAACAAAGTTGTTTTAGCGTAACCGTACTCCCGATCCCCGAACTCTCGCAGACCAATTTTAAGGTGACCAATCGACCTAGGTAAACAGATTGGTGGCGACTCCAGAAAACCCGACGTTGCCACATAAGGAAAACAAATGTACCAAATCATGCCCAAATATAAAGTAGGTGCCGAAAGACATGTCATCTTAAAATTTAGTGCTGATCAAGGAGATGAGCAAAATTTGAAGATGGCCAAACTGTGTTTAATCTTTAAGAGCATTATGCCTGGCCTGCATACGCTCCTCAACTAAATAATTAAGGGTTAATTACAATTTGCCCTTTGAGATTTAGGTGAAATTACATTTTACCCCCTCTTGTTTAAAAAATATACACTTTACCTCTACCTGTTTAATAGAGTCAAACAGCAACTTCTGACACCTTAATTGAGATTGTAAGGTTGTCATCTTCAAGTAAATTCAATCTGTAAAGTATTGTTTTCATAATTAATTGATATTTAAAAAATACTGTTTTAAAAACTGAAATAAATATAGAAAGAAAAAACTAATAATTTAAAATGTCCATTAATTCTAAAAAAAATATCATAAAGATTAAAATTATTAGAAGATGACTACCGTAATGTCTAAATTAAGATTTCAGAAGTTAATGTCAGCTTGTATTAAAAAGGCAGGGGCAAAGTATATATTTCTGAAACAGTAGGGGGGTAAAGTGTAATTTCACCTAAATCTCAAGAGACAAATTGTAATTATTCCAGTAATTAATTAGTCCTTTCTCCATTTTACAAAGGTTGATTTATTTATCTTTTTTTGATTAAAATATGAATTAAATATATTTATATTAATTTGTATTATATAAAATTCTTAAAAATTATATTTATAAACTAGAGTATTTAAAGTACCATTTTTTATATAAAAATTTTATCTTTCAATAAAAATTTTTTAAAAAAACTCATGAATTAATTGTTGTAAATAGTAAAGTGAACAAATTCTGTGTGACAAGAAATTAACAATTTTGTTGAGGTAAAAAAGGAGATGTCTATTAAGAAAGAACTAAGTCCAACTACAAAACATACAGGTGAAGTAGTAAAGACAGCCAACAAAAGACAACAGTAGATCTTGTTTATAATATCATTTTTATCATGTTAAGAAGAAATATGCTTAGCATTTTAATTTTTAAAGTAGATATTGAATATAATTCTATCTCTGATCGGGGAAGATAACATCTCAAACCTTTCAAAATTTTATTGGCTGAATTTCACTAAAAGGTCTCTTTACTATTTCGCCCACTGCAAATTGATTCCTAAGTTGAGAACATTACAAACCATACTTGACCTATCTATTACCTGATCAATGAGTAGTCATTTGATTTCATCTTCTTTTCTCTGTCAAGTGAAGACATAAATATGACTTCCCATTTCTAATTTTTCTAATTATTTTTAGGACAGAGATAGTATTTATTTTTGTAAGTCAAATACAAGGGCAAATTCTGAAATGCACCTAAGTGCTTGTGCACCTATTAGATGACGTTTGGGTTTAGTTAGTTTTAGATTTAAAAGGAAACTTGAATCAATTAGGATAAATTCATAATTTTTGTGATAATTATCACTAAGTTTCCTTTTATAAATTAGTAAATTTAGTAATTACCATTTAATTCCCGTAATTTTCTCTCTCCCACCAGTAATCTTTTTCTCTCGTTCTCGCTCACTCTCGCTCTCCGTCGCTCTCAGTCGCTCTTCTCTTCCGTCGCTCGCTCTCGCTCTCGCTCGCTCTCGCTCTCGCTCGCTCTCTCTGTTGGCTCTCGCTCTCCGTCGCCGACCGACCTCCTAGGCTCGTCGTATGCTTTCCGATCTTCCTCCTTGGCTCACCTCGTGCCAGATCAGCCGGTGCTCCGCCTTGGCTTCGATCCACCGTCGCTCACTCTCGCTCTCTGTCGCCGATCGGTGGCCTACGACGGTACCTGCGGTGGGTTGTGAGCAGGACAAAAGGTGCGATTCCGGATTTCAAACATTTTTGGTTGGATTCGTGTGTTGTTTGTCACGATTTGTATTGTTCCGTCTTCTGAGATTGTTTATCATAATCTTGATGTATTATCTGGTGGTGGGTATGTATGATCTCAAGTTTGATTTGTATGTCTATGTGATTGTGTGTATGATCCCAGGAGCGATTTGTTTGTCTACTATTTTGTGTGAGTACTTCTGACTAATAGGATAACACATGTGGTCATGTATGCTCCCACGTTCAAAATGTGTGATATGTATTATTTGGGTTCGATTTGTATAAATATTGTATGCGTGATTTGGGTCTCGGATTTACTTATTTTTTTATTTGTATTGTCTGGTGGTGTTTATGTATTAAACTGACAACCAATTGTATGAAACTGATATCTGAATGTATGCTATTATCGGAATATATTTTGGTTATGCGAAAAACTGAATGAATAAACTTGTTTTTAAATAATTACCATATTTATCATATTATATTTATTTGTTTCATTATTATTATCTTTTCAAATGAATTCAAATTTAAAGTTTTTCCATAGCTAAAAATTTGAATAAGGTTAATACATTCCATAATTATACTCATTAAATATAACTTATATTAAGAAGTAAAAGTTACTATTTATATTTAAAACTAATGGAATTCTAACGGTGTTAATTAGGTGCTTATACACCTAGGTGCATAGTCTCAAGGCTCAAATACAAGACCTGTGTCAATTACCAAACGTAAACTGCTAAAATGAGCACATCTATGTACGGAAATAAAAGGGAACATTTGGATGAAAACAAAATATTTTGCATAATTTATTTACTTCTTAAATTTTTTGAAATTTGATTATTGTTGTATTCACTATGCGATTTACCAATATTTAATACGGTTTCCTATATAAATTCATTACTTAATAAAAATTTTTTAATTTAATATCATTTAGAAAAAGCATTTGGTAAATTTAAAATTTGAATTTTTGTGAGTACTGTTAGTTGTGACTATAGTATGTATAGGACTAACAATGACAAATATTAACAGTTTTAGAAGTACTACCAACACTTAAAAAGACTTCGGATCTAAATGTTAAAGAGGACCAACATTTAGTACTTGTGGCATCTTTTATCCGATTAATTATATTGATTTAGTAAATCCATTATTTGAAGAAGACATGATTGTTGTCCCTCAAGCTTTGGCAGAATGCTTAAAGCATTAGGGGACAACCCCGCCTCCTCATGCCCTCCCACAAATGCCCACATAAAGCTAGGTTGGTTGCTCTTCGAGTCCTGAAAAAACTTGCATTTCTCTTCCATTACTTATGTTACTAATACCTCTTCTCTTATATAATTGTAAGCATGCTTTTGAATTCTAAAAATAGAAAAGAAGACATGATTGTTGGTTAGCCAACTGCTACTAAAATTTGGTTATTTTCCAACTATCATTATCAACGGTCTCACATTGGTAATTCAAAATTACCAATGCGTAGCCATTGGTAAATGACTGTTGGTATTCCATTCGTTGGTAAATTGTCGTTGGTATTCCATTCTTTGGAAATCTGACCGTTGGAAAAACAGGTTCTTTTAGTGGTGAGCCAAAAAATTAACGAAGGCATAGTCCCTTTAAAAGAAAACCAATTCTTTGCCGTCCCTTCTAGAACCTATTTTCATCTATCATCTTCCTATCCTTATTTAATGTTTTTTTGGCCAAATTTGGACTTGATCTGAATCTGACTGGTTCTCTTTTATTTCTTTATTACTTGACTGACTTTATTTAAAATTATATGTTAGATTTTATGGTAGATTCATTCTCATTCAAATTTTGATATTTAAGAGTGATTTGAGACTCTAATAAGGTAAATCTTCAATTAGAGATGGATAGTAATGGTTTAGATTTTCTCTTGGTTCACAGGATATTCTAACGCTGGGCAACAAATATAGAAGCGATTGCATAAAATAAAGTCAATCATTATTTTTTAAGGCTTTCTAGGAAGTTTTTTTTTTGTATTTATAGATGTACTCTTTTCCAGGCCTCTGATTCTTGGTTTGTTCCAACACTTTCTGGTTAATATCAGCGTGGTATGGACTTTTTTCCAGTTATTTGTAAGTTCTCTATTTCAGATTTACATAGTATATTGGGTTTGATCTGATTCTTTTACTTTTCTTTAGTGTCGCAAAAACGAGTAGCCTTATTAATTGTCAATTTTATATTTTTATTATTTTTTAGAGTCTTATATTGTCGTTGATTTGTATGATGCCATTTCGTTCACTTTTAATTAAAATGAAGCATTTTTATTAAAAAATAAGACGCAATTGTTTTTCATAGAAATTTTTAATATATATATATATATATTCTTTAGTTCTTCTCTTATCCCCCGACTTCCCAAGACGTATTTCGTAATTAATCTTTTGATTTTTCAGTTCAAGAACTTTTGTACTAAATTGATACTCTTTAATGAAACTAAGAGCAAGAGTTAATATTTGGGTCTTGCTTCTGATGGAGAGAATGAAACGGGATTGGAGATTGTCCTCCTAGGTGTATAAACACCTAATTAACACCGTTAGAATTCCGTTAGTTTTAAGTATAAATAGTAACTTTTACTTCTTAATATAAGTTATATTTAATTAGTATAATTATGGAATGTATTAACCTTATTCAAATTTTTAGCTATGGGAAAATTTTAAATTTGAATTCATTTGAAAAGATAATAATAATGAAACAAATAAATATAATATGATAAATATGGTAATTATTTAAAAACAAGTTTATTCATTCAGTTTTTCGCATAACCAAAATATATTCCAATAGTAGCGTACATTCAGATATCAATTTCATACAATTGGTTGTCAATTTAATACATAAACACCACCAGACAATACAAATAAAAAAATCAGTAAATCCAAAACCCAAATCACGCATACAATATTTATACAAATCGAATCCAAATAATACATATCACACATTTTGAACGTGGGAGCATACATGACCACATGTGTTATCCTATTAGTCAGAAGTACTCACACAAAATAGTAGACAAACAAATCGCTTCTGGGATCATACACACAATCACATTGACATACAAATTGAACTTGGGATCATACATACCCACCACCAGATAATACATCAAGATTATGATAAACAGTCTCAGAAGACAGAACAATACAAATCGTGACAAACAACACACGAATCCAACAAAAAATGTTTGAAATCTGCAATCGCACCTTTTGTCCTGCTCACAACCCACCGCAGGTACCATCGTAGGCCACCGATCGGCGACGAAGAGCGGCAGAGAGCGAGAGCGAGCGATGGAGCAGAGAGCGATGGAGCACTGGTGGATTGAAGCCAAGGCGGAGCACCGGTGGATCTGGCACGAGGTGAGCCAAGGCGGAAGATCGGGAAGCATACAACGAGCCTAGGAGGTTGGTCGGCGACGGAGAGTGAGCGAGCAGAGAGAGCGAGCGACGGAGAGTGAGAGCGAGCAAGAGCGAGAGCGAGCGACGGAGGAGAAGAGCGACGGAGAGTGAGAGCGAGCAGAGAGAGCAAGCAAGAGCGAGAGCGAGCGACGGAGGAGAAGAGCGACTGAGAGCGATGGAGAGCGAGAGCGAGCGAGCAGAGAGAGCGAGCGAGAGCGAGAGAAAAAGATTACTGGTGGGAGAGAGAAAATTACGGGAATTAAATGGTAATTAGTGATAATTATAAAAGGAAACTTAGTAATAATTATCAATTTCCTTATTTGAACATTCTCCAACGGAAGTTAACGCCTCCCTTAACGCCTATTGCCCAGGTGTATTTACACCAAGGAGTACCTCAGACTCGGCGGAATGAAACAGATAAAAGGACCACTGTGCAACAAATAGATAGTTTAAAGGTTAATTGCAGAGTTTTTTTTTTTAATTTTGGGACTAATTTGAAATAACAGGTTGGAAACTATTATTTGATAATTATTCTTAGCTGTTAAAGTAAATGGCTATACCAACCAGACATACTCGATGGAATATGCCAATATGCAGGGCCGGCAGCATCCAACGGATAGGATCATTTCCGAGTGTGTTATCTGGAAACAAGTAATATATAGCTTTTATCTGTTTGAAAATCTCAATTACTTATACTAGTTTTATTAAAAACTAAAAAAATTTCACTATTATTCATTTATTTTTTTTCTGCAAACCGTTAAGAAATAGAATTTTCTCAAAACCTTTTAAAAATTGAAAGGATCATCCTATGCAATATAGACACTACTAAAATTTCATCAATTCCCAATGGACAGTTTTCTAATAGCTTATTATTATGGAGATTTTCGATAATTAGTTGTAGCAAACTGTCCAGTGACATTTTCCATCAACTATCCGTCAGAAATTTTCTGGCAAATTTTTTCCACCCAAAGTTGTTTATCAAAATGAATCTTTTTGAATTCAATTCTTTCAACCACTGCATGTTGGAAATTAGAGAAATTTTCCAGCCACATTTCCTCGTTTTGCTCATGATCATCTATCATAATCGGCATTTTTTGGCAGCTAACTATCGGAAATTTTGGTCGAGTATGACATTTTCTCTAGTAGTAGGCAGGAGAGGAGTGCTATCATTTTATTTTTAGTTGATTTTTTTCTGTTCTATGAATTTGTAAGCGCATGTGCAATAAAAATATGGGTCCTTAATTACAGCATCATCACAAATGTCATCCTTACTATTACATAAATAATTTCTTTTTTTGAGTTACTTAAATTGATATGAATTTTTTAACTTACTAGACCTGAAAAAACTTGTTATTTTGGAAAAAAAAATTAAAAGTAAGCTTTCGTACTTGTTAAGATGTAGGTTTTTAAATAAATATACAATTTGAGCAAATAATTACTATATATATAGAAATAAGCACTGTCTATAAAATAAAAAACTTCTAACCTGTCGCCAATAATTCTAAACAAGCTCTAAGTAACCTGTCGCTAATGATTCTAAACAAGCTCTAAGTTTTAAAAATAGCAAAATATCATAATATGGACTTTTTTTTTTATCCGCACGCAAAATTCATTCATACCATGATAAAAAATGATACTTACAAAAGAACTCAAGCGTACCCAAGAAATTACATTAATTTCCTAAACCAGTCAATCTCATATAAAACTATTTTATCTTATCTATATATATATATATATATATATATATATTATTCTAATCCATATATTGCTTTGTATTAAGCAGATAATAGCCTGTAGGTTGTAAATATTCGATGAAAACAGCGAAATGGGCCCATAAGAACGAAAAAAACCAGCTGGACGGAAGCACATCAGGAAAAGCTTGGGAGAAAATCAAACCGGTTTTGCCAAAAGAAGAAAAAACAGGAATTAGCTAGGTGGAGAAGGGGTGAAGTTAGGTGTTTGCGTGTTGTACACGTTGTGTTATTTAAGTGGTGGTGCATGGGTTGGAACAGATAAGATGGGACAGAAGAATTCTTTTGCGCCATACAATATGTAAGCACCACAAAGTACATGTGTTCGTATCCATGGAACGGCACTCTAAAGGCCTGGGATCAGTTGGCAAAGCAAATCTGTGACAGCTCTCCTAATTGGTTAATCAAGTAAGTGTTTACTTTACTTTGATTAAGTGTTTATTAAATTAAGTACCTCAAGTTAGCGCCTTGATAAGCAAGTAAGGTAAGCTTAATTAAGTAAGTGAGTTCCTAAGTGTGATTTGGCATAGTTAAATCAAGACCAATAGTTATTCTAGCTTTTAGAACCATCCTAGTAAGTTTTGTGAACTTGTGGCACTAAGTGTTCTTTTTGAGCCATTTAGAACTTGAGTGGCTAAAGTGTTCAAGAAAATTAAGTTTGGGAAGCTTTTAGTACCCTTTAGAACAAAGAAAAGTGGTTTTGAGTGAGGGTTTGGTGAGCTATTTGAAGCTTTTGAAAGCTAGTGGACTTAGGTGCAAGGAGAAGGAAAAGTTGACTTGTTTACATATATGCAAGTCTTCTTCTTCCTTAGTCATTTGCAACTAACTCCAAATTTTCGTGGCTCCACTTCCTCTCCCAAAATCACAGCCCAAGCTTCCATTTTCTTGCAAGATTTCATCAAATTAAGGGTGCCCAAGGTGTTGGAAAGATCACCAAGCTTTGTTTGAGGTGTTCTTGCTTCATTTGATCTTTGGAAGCTTGTTTTGGATTCAAATTTCGTGGGTAAGCTTCTTGTGTTTATTTGGAGTGTTTATAGGTTGTTTCTAGAGCTAGAAATGGTCTTAGTTTGATTCGTTCGGGTGCCAAATTACTTTGGTTTTAGACTTGGAACTCAAGGAAGCTTGTGGAGCTAGTTGTGTTGCATTGCTTGCTTGTGTGGCTAAAATTGAGGTAAGGGTTCAAGTAATTAAGCTCAAATAATGCATGGTTTGGTAGTTTTGTGTGTGGGGATGAATTAGGAACAAGACCCATTGAGTTTGGATTAGAAATGAGAGAGTTTGAGTAGTTTGTGTGCAAGAACAACGCTGACGCATAAACCCAGGAAATTGCATTGGCGCCGCGTCGCCAGAAGTTTCATGAATTGGCGCCGCGGCGCCAAGTTGTCAAATTGTACACAGAGTGTTTGTTCGGTGGCGCCGCGTCGCCAGAAGCAAATACTCTTTGGCGCCGCGTCGCCAATTGCAAATTTGGCCTCGTTTTCCGGCCATCCTAAGATTAACTTAGACTCTCGGTTTCTATCCCTAGGCTATTCTAAGACGTTCCATAGCCTCGGTTGGGTCTAGAATTCATTCCTAAGGCGGGAATTGTGCATTATTTAAGAGGTAGTCAAGTTGTGTGGTTAAGGATAAAGAAATGTGACTTGGTGGCTAAGTAATTCAAAGTGCTTAAGCTTTTGAATGAGCACTAAGGGGATTAAGTGGGTTTTTAGACTCTTTATTGGCCGTATAGAGTATCAATTACATATGGTCAATTGGGAGAAAAACCTAAGTCGATCCCAACCGAACCATGTGGTTTGGTAAGTGAGCCACTAGTAGTGATTTGAGTTAAACCTTGAGGGTTTGACTAGTTAAACCACATAGGAAGACTACCCTGTACAATAAGTTAAGGGTAAAGGCGGGTAAGTTTGAGATAGGTGACGACCTACTCTAGAACCCGTAGATGGGACTTAATTGAGGTAAAGTGTCCGGGATACGAGGGCCAGTATCTCAAGTACCTCAGCCATTTGAGCTCACGGCAAGAATTAAGGCACTTAGAGTGCAGAAAGTCCCAAGTGCATTTATTGTGTGCATTTCTTGCATTTCATATCATACATCCATACATTGCATATCTTATATTTTGTTGATTGGTTGTTATTTGAATTGCATGTTTGATTGCTTGGTTGCCATATTGCATATCTGTTGCATTTTTCCTTGCAGGTATTTAAGAAGGGAATCCTTACTGAGTACTTTCAAGTACTCATCCCTTAAGTTTTATTGTGCAGGATCTAATCCCGGGCCTAATCACTGAAGTGATAGCTGAGGCCTAAGCTTTCTGTTTTGCAGGTATTTTATTAAGAATCCTAGCGATTCTAGTTTCTTGCAGTACAAGTTATGTGCTAACCAAGTTGTGCCTTTACAGTGTAGAGGCAAGAGTACACAAGAACAAGTTTAAGGAAGGGCTACACTTGGAGCTTAGCTTAACTTAGCTCAAGGTGGGCTCAAGTAGTTGATCTTAGTAGTTATTAAATTTTGTCTCTTGTACATAGTACTTTGTGTACTAAGTAAGTTGCCTCTAATAGGATACATTAGGATGTAAATCCATCTTGTTACTTTTGGGTGCATGCTAGAGTTGTAATGTATGCACAAACTGTTACTTGTAGTCAAAGCAACTAGTATTTCAATGACTTGGTACGTTTTTAGTATGTTTTAATGAAATGCTCGAGCAATGTTTTAATCCAAGACTTTTAAATTTCGGTTGCATTGCCAAGTCAGAAGCATGCATAACTTAATCCGAGTAGGCTAAGCAACTAGTTGCATATAAATTGTTTTAATTTATATTGACGAGTAATAGTTAGCCAATAGTAACTAGTGGGATTCATAATCCCTAAGGGCCTACAAGATTAGGGGCACTGGGGCCCCGTTCCGCGACAGAATTTGGTATCAGAGCGGGTTAATGTTCCTAGTAGAGGCAATAAGTGAACTAAGATCTAAGTGTTCTTGTGCTAAGTGTGGTTAGTACTGCTTATAAGTTGCTCTGGGTGCGGTCTTCTGGCTGTGGTTGCAGGTATTATGGTGAACACTCGGGCAGGTACTGCTACTGAGGTTCAGGGTTCTGGTGCAGGAACTAGTGACCCCAGTGGGGCAGACATGAGGGAAGTGGTTTCCCTGTTGAGGAGACTTAATGAGTCAATGGACCGGATGCTACATGGCATGGCTATTCTACTTTAGGAGCGTGCTCAACCTCCAGTTCAGGGGGAGACCTTGGAGGACCCTAATGGGGTAAGGGCCGAAGTGCACCAAGGCCCAGCGATGCACCAAGGTCAGGGGAGAAATCCCCCGCCCCAAGGGCAAGTGCAAGGTTAGGAGCAAGTAAATGAGCGTGTTCAAGTGGATTCTGAAGAGGACAGTGAGGAAGAAGATGAGGAGGACATCCATCCACGGAGGAGAAGAAGGAGACCTGTCATTCCAGACCATATGGGACTTGCTTCCTTATGCCGAGATATCAATACTCCAAAGTTCAATGGCATAGGAGATCCCGACATGGCTGAGGGATGGTTGTATCAGATTAATGAAATCTTCAAGAACATGAAGTTTGATGATAAAGCCAAGATGGATTTGGTGCCTTTCTTCTTAGAAGGCAAGGCTTCCTTATGGTGGAAAGATGTCATGGAGAGGCTTGACTCTTATAATGAAGGTAGGCCCGGGCAAAGACCTAAAGAGCTTGATTGGATCGAATTTGAGAAGGAATTTCGGAATGAATTCAACAGTGAGGCGGCCCAAGATCAAAAGCGGATTGAATTTGATGAGTTGATACAGGGAAGGTTGACGGTCCATGAGTATGAAAGGAAGTTTAGTTCTCTTTTTCGGTATGTACCTCATTTGGCCGGGAAAGATGAACTAAAGGCAAAGAAGTTCATTCGTGGACTTAAGGTGGAATTAAGGAGTTTCTTGACGATGATTGGAGTTCGGACTTATCATGAGGCTGTCCAAAAGGCCTTAGTATTGGAAAGGGAACTAATGGAGGCAAAACCTAAGGATAAGGCCATTGAGCCGAGGGTACCGGTGCACTCAAGGTTGACGGACAAAAGGCCTATTATGGGAGGAGACCAAGGACCCTCCAAGAAAATCAAGAAGGTTGGGAAGGGCCGTTGTCCTAAGTGTCAAAGATTTCATGGTAACAAACCTTGCACCCTTGGAACCGATCTTTGTAATTACTGCCGTCAGCCTGGACATTGGGCTAAGGAGTGCCCAAGGCTTAGGCAATATCAAGGTCGAGGAAGACCGGGAGCCTCAGGAGCTGGTAATGCTTTTGTCAGAGCCCCTGTGCCACCACGAGTTTTTGCTTTGACGGGCCAAGCACCCAGGGAGCCTACAGCTGTGCAAGGTAACTTTAATGTTCAGGATAGTAGTGTTAGAATTCTGTTTGATACTGGTGCTACTATTTCTGTCATTTCCTTGAGCATGGTTGTTAAGTTTGGTTTGCAAAGAACTTTGTTGGATGAGATGAGGCTCATTAAGTCGGTTGGGAGGAATATTGTTTTTACCAATGAGTTGGTCATAGGGTATCCTTTGGAATTAGGAGGTCGTAAGTTTTTTAGTGACCTTTGGGTCTTGACTTCGATCCCTTTTGATGTTGTCCTTGGGACGGATTGGTTAAGTAGGTATAAGGCCCAGATCGACTGTGCAGGTTATAAGGTCACCCTTGAGGATACCTCAGGGTTAAGTGTGACTTGCACGGGTGGTTTGGCAAGTAGTGCTAAGAGTTTGCACCTCAAGTTGATGGAGTCCATTCCCATTTCGAGTGAGGTGGTGACTTACTCGTTGAATGGGGTGGCAGTCGAGGAGCAACTCAAGGAAATTCAAGTAGCCAATCTATTTCCAGAAGTTTTTCCTGTAGACCTCCCAGGATTACCCCCAAGAAGGGAGATTGAATTCTCCATACACTTACAGCCTGGGGCAGAACCAATTTCTATACCCCCTTATAGGATGTCAGCACCTGAAATGGATGAGCTGAAAAAGCAATTAGAAGAATTGCTTGAGAAGGGCTTTATAAGGCCAAGTGTTTCCCCGTGGGGTGCTCCAGTGTTGTTTGTAAAGAAAAAGGATGGAACCTTAAGGCTGTGTATAGATTATAGAAAACTGAATGCAGTGACTATAAAGAACAAATACCCATTGCCCAGAATTGATGATCTATTTGATAGATTAAGAGGGGCGAAGGTCTTTTCCAAAATAGACCTAAGGTCTGGATATTTCCAGATAAGAGTAAGGGATGAAGATATCCCAAAGACTGCATTCAGGACTAGGTATGGGCATTATGAGTACGTAGTTATGCCATTTGGAGTGACTAATGCTCCAGCAGTTTTCATGGATACCATGAATCGGATTTTTAGGCCCTACCTAGATCAGTTTGTTGAGGTGTTTATTGATGATATTTTGGTGTATTCCCCGACTCCCCACGAGCATGAGAAACATTTAGAGATAGCTTTGCAAGTGCTCAAGAATAATCAATTTTATGCAAAACTATCTAAGTGCCAATTTTGGGCAAGTGAGATTCCTTTCCTTGGACATATTATAAATGCTCAGGGACTAAGTGTAGACCCAGAAAAGGTAAAGGCTGTGGTGGAGTGGAAACGCCCAACAACTGTAACTGAAGTCAGAAGTTTCTTGGGGTTGGCGGGCTATTACCGAAGGTTTATTGAGAAATTCTCTATAATAGCTTCGTCATTGACTGCCTTGACAAAGAAGGCACAGAAGTTCATTTGGACTTCTAAGTGTGAGGAGAGTTTCCAGGAGCTTAAGAAGAGGTTAATTTCTGCTCCCATCTTAATCCTACCAGATCCGCATGAAACTTTTGTGGTATACACTGATGCATCTGGGACAGGATTAGGATGTGTGTTGATGCAGGATAAGCAAGTGATTGCATATGGGTCTAGGCAGTTAAGGCCTAACGAGTTGAATTACCCAGTGCATGATCTTGAGTTAGCAGCCGTTGTGTTTGCTTTAAAGCTCTGGAGACACTACCTTATGGGAAGATCCTTTAAGATCTTTACAGACCATAATAAGATCTTTACGGACCATAAAAGTCTGAAGTATTTATTTACCCAAAAGGATCTTAACATGAGGTAGAGAAGGTGGATCGAGTATATCAAGGACTATGATTGCTCGATAGACTATTGTTCTGGTAAAGGCAACGTGGTTGCTGATGCCTTGAGCCGTAAGTATTCTGGGGTAATTCTCTCCAAGGATCAAGTAACACAAACCTCAAAATATCCTAGTGCAGAGCAATTCACAGTTTTATTTGAATTGTGGAGAGAATGGGAAATGGCTCAAGTCATGGTCCTTGAAATTCAGTCAGCATGGCTGGCTAATGTTAAGCAAGCTCAAGAGAATGACCCAAGTTTGAAAGGAGTTTCTGGGGAGGAAAAGCATGGTACTGTACTGAAGGAATTTCAGTACAAGGATGGGTTACTTTACTATGGTGACCGGCTCTATGTGCCAAGTGAATGAAGGCAACAGGTGTTGTAGGAGGCACATACGAGTAAGTTTAACGTTCACCCTGGTGTGAATAAGATGTACCATGACCTTAGGACTCATTTCTGGTGGCCAAAGTTTAAGAGAGACATATATGAATATGTGTCTAAGTGCCTCACCTGTCAAATGGTGAAGGCAGAGCACCAAAGGCCATCAGGAATGTTGCAAAGTTTACCACTCCCAGAAAGGAAATGGGGATCCATCACCATGGACTTTTGTGTTGGGTTGCCAAACACAAGAAGTCAGCATGATTCCATTTGGGTGGTGGTGGATAGGTTGACAAAATCTGCACACTTTATCCCCATTAAAATTACTTATACCATGGAGAAGTTAGCCCAGTTGTATATTCGGGAAGTAGTAAGACTTCATGGAATTCCTGATCAGATTGTATGTGATAGAGATCCCCGTTTTTTTTCAAGGTTTTGGAATGCCTTTCAAAAGGCTATGGGTTCCGCTGTGAACCTAAGTACTGCATATCACCCTCAGACTGATAAGCAATCTGAGCGGGTGATCCAGACCTTGGAAGATATGTTACGAAGTTGTGTGATGGACTTCAAAGGGGATTGGGACCAACATCTGCCTTTGATTGAATTTGCTTATAATAATAGCTATCAAGAAGCTATTAAGATGGCGCCCTACGAAGCTTTGTATGGGCGTAAGTGTGTGACCCCTCATTGTTGGGCAGATAAAGCTGATGAAATAGTTGTTGGTCCAGAAATCATTGCCGAGACCACGGCAAAGATTAAGTTGATCCAAGCAAGGATCAAAGCTGCCTTAGACCGGCAAGCTAAGTACACCAATGTGCGAAGAAAAGATTTAGAGTTTGAGGTAAGAGACAGAGTACTCCTTAAAGTTTCACCAATGAAAGGTGTGGCTAGGTTTGGCCAAAGGGGTAAGTTGGCACCAAGGTTTATTGGTCCTTTTGAAATCCTCGAAAGGGTAGGAAAAGTGGCTTATCGGTTGGCTTTACCGCCAAGTTTAGCCCATGTTCATAATGTGTTTCATGTAAGTTCCTTAAGGAAGTGCATTGTGAACCCTGGGCAAGTGTTAACCCCGCCCATTATCCCTTTGAGAGAGGACCTAAGTTATGAAGAACATCCCATCAAGTTTCTTGACCGTCAAGTCCGGAAACTAAGAACCAAACGGATCCCAATGGTCAAGGTACTATGGTCTAACCATGGGGAGGAAGAGGCCACTTGGGAGACCGAGCAGGATATGCTAAGGCAATATCCAAGTTTGTTTGCTCAATTAAGTCAGAATTTGGAGGACCAAATTTCTGAAGGAGGGGAGGATGTGACGGCTCTCCTAGTTGGTTAATCAAGTAAGTGTTTATTTTACTTTGATTAAGTGTTTATTAAATTAAGTACCTCAAGTTAGCGCCTTGATAAGCAAGTAAGGTAAGCTTAATTAAGTAAGTGAGTTCCTAAGTGTGATTTGGCATAGTTAAATCAAGACCATTAGTTATTCTAGCTTTTAGAACCATCCTAGTAAGTTTTGTGAACTTGTGGCACTAAGTGTTCTTTTTGAGCCATTTAGAACTTGAGTGGCTAAAGTGTTCAAGAAAATTAAGTTTGGGAAGCTTTTAGTACCCTTTAGAACAAAGAAAAGTGGTTTTGAGTGAGGGTTTGGTGAGCTATTTGAAGCTTTTGAAAGCTAGTGGACTTAGGTGCAAGGAGAGGGAAAAGTTGACTTGTTTACATATATGCAAGTCTTCTTCTTCCTTAGTCATTTGCAACTAACTCCAAATTTTCGTGGGCCCACTCCCTCTCCCAAAATCACAGCCCAAGCTTCCATTTTCTTGCAATATTTCATTAAATTAAGGGTGCCCAAGGTGTTGGAAAGATCACCAAGCTTTGTTTGAGGTGTTCTTGCTTCATTTGATCTTTGGAAGCTTGTTTTGGATTCAAATTTCGTGGGTAAGCTTCTTGTGTTTATTTGGAGTGTTTATAGGTTGTTTCTAGAGCTAGAAATGGTCTTAGTTTGATTGGTTCGGGTGCCAAATTGCTTTGGTTTTAGGCTTGGAACTCAAGGAAGCTTGATTGAGCTAAGAAAGCTTGTGTTGCATTGCTTGCTTGTGTGGCTAAATTGAGGTAAGGGTTCAAGTAATTAAGCTCAAATAATGCATGGTTTGGTAGTTTTGTGTGTGGGGATGAATTAGGAACAAGACCCATTGAGTTTGGATTAGAAATGAGAGAGTTTGAGTAGGTTTGTGTGCAAGAACGCACGCATCGCGCAACGCAGGAAAGGCGTTGGCGACGCGTCGCCAGCTCGACGCCATATTGACACGCGTCGCCGGTGGCGACGCGAGTTGGCGACGCGTCGCCAGAATTCGAAAATGTACACAGAACGTTTGTTCGGCGGCGCCGCGTCGCCAGAAGCAAATACTCTTTGGCGCCGCGTCGCCAATTGCAATTTTGGCCTCGATTTCCGGCCATCCTAAGATTAACTTAGACTCTCGGTTTCTATCCCTAGGCTATTCTAAGACGTCCCATAGCCTCGGTTGGGTCTAGAATTCATTCCTAAGGCGGGAATTGTGCATTATTTAAGAGGTAGTCAAGTTGTGTGGTTAAGGATAAAGAAATGTGACTTGGTGGCTAAGTAATTCAAAGTGCTTAAGCTTTTGAATGAGCACTAAGGGGATTAAGTGGGTTTTTAGACTCTTTATTGGCCGTATAGAGTATCAATTACATATGGTCAATTGGGAGAAAAACCTAAGTCGATCCCAACCGAACCATGTGGTTTGGTAAGTGAGCCACTAGTAGTATTTTGAGTTAAACCTTGAGGGTTTGATTAGTTAAACCACATAGGAAGACTACCCTGTACAATAAGGGTAAAGGCGGGTAAGTTTGAGATAGGTGACGACCTACTCTAGAACCCGTAGATGGGACTTAATTGAGGTAAAGTGTCCGGGATACGAGGGCCAGTATCTCAAGTACCTCAGCCATTTGAGCTCACGGCAAGAATTAAGGCACTTAGAGTGCAGAAAGTCCCAAGTGCATTTATTGTGTGCATTGCATTTCATATCATACATCCATACATTGCATATCTTATATTTTGTTGATTGGTTGTTATTTGAATTGCATGTTTGATTGCTTGGTTGCCATATTGCATAGTTGTTGCATTTTTCCTTGCAGGTATTTAAGAAGGGAATCCTTACTGAGTACTTTCAAGTACTCATCCCTTAAGTTTTATTGTGCAGGATCTAATCCCGGGCCTAATCACTGAAGTGATAGCTGAGGCCTAAGCTTTCTGTTTTGCAGGTATTTTATTAAGAATCCTAGCGATTCTAGTTTCTTGCAGTACAAGTTATGTGCTAACCAAGTTGTGCCTTTACAGTGTAGAGGCAAGAGTACACAAGAACAAGTTTAAGGAAGGGCTACACTTGGAGCTTAGCTTAACTTAGCTCAAGGTGGGCTCAAGTAGTTGATCTTAGTAGTTATTAAATTTTGTCTCTTGTACATAGTACTTTGTGTACTAAGTAAGTTGCCTCTAATAGGATACATTAGGATGTAAATCCATCTTGTTACTTTTGGGTGCATGCTAGAGTTGTAATGTATGCACAAACTGTTACTTGTAGTCAAAGCAACTAGTATTTCAATGACTTGGTACGTTTTTAGTATGTTTTAATGAAATGCTCGAGCAATGTTTTAATCCAAGACTTTTAAATTTCGGTTGCATTGCCAAGTCAGAAGCATGCATAACTTAATCTGAGTAGGCTAAGCAACTAGTTGCATATAAATTGTTTTAATTTATATTGACGAGTAATAGTTAGCCAATAGTAACTAGTGGGATTCATAATCCCTAAGAGCCTACAAGATTAGGGGCACTGGGGCCCGTTCCATCACAAAATCACTACTAGATGATCAAGTCCCCGACTCACCGGCAAATGCAGAGGAGTAGCACTATGATTGCTGCCTACATTGGCATAGTCTTCATTACAGCACTGATGGGCTCCCAAATCCGACCTGTCGGAGCCTCGGACCGATTTTCAGGTGTCGTCGAGATGCCTGGAGTGGCTGATGATGAAGATGTCTGCGAGTCCACGTACAGGCGAGAGCTCTGGCAAAGCAACCTGCTCGAGGTCATAATGCTAACGTTGAATTACAGGCAGTCGGCAGCTAATCGGGTTCTGGACTTCTACAAACTGAACCTCCAATGGCCGCCCGCTACGTGCAAAGCCATACCAAGCTTGTGCATAACTCCGTACCTGAGCGAGTTCGTCATCTTTGGGCTTTGGCCCCAGTATTTTCCAGACAGCCGTGTCCCTGCTTACGATAAAAACCCTAGCTGCACAGATGCCACGCCTGTACGACCATCTGCTCTTATCGTAAGTACCGTCAAATTAACATATGCTCTAGCGTTCTAACTCGCCCTTCGATCTTTTCTTTGGGTGCTTATGATCACTATTTTTTGCATTGTTTGGAACTTCTCCTCACGAAAAGAGTAAACTTCAAGCTAGCACCAAGTCGCAATTAACCACACAATGGCCAGACTTGGAGAACTACCTGAGTTCAAGTGTTAACGAGCAATTTTGGCGATATGAGTGGTGCCGACATGGGATGTGCTCCGCTTGGCCTGCTGAACCTAACAGCTACTTCAACGCGGCTTTACAACTCAAAAGTGCCTTAGAATCAAGTGGCAAGTCACTACGTTCGTTGCTTGCAGGTAATCTACAAATGAGTTGAATTAAGGGACTTCTTTATGTTGTTCTATATCTATTTGATTATTGATGCATCGTATTTCAAAAACTATCTGTCAGGAGTTGGTTTTATACCGAGTGCCACAGTCACCTATAGAGCAGGAGACATACAAATTCAGCTTATCAAGATATATGGTAAGGTTCCAGAAATATCATGCAATACAGTCAATTCTGTGCTACAGCTATGGGAGATCCGTTTCTGCTACGGAAAGAAAGAAAATTTGGAGCCTAATGTTCTCACAAATTGCCCAACGCCATTCAGTAATGGTTGTGCCACCTATGGAGGGCAAAGTCAGATAATTTTCCCACCAGCCTAGATCCAGAGGCTAAAATGGATGCCAATGAAGACTTAGAGCTTGAGCTCCAATTCTCCGTTTTATATGTCCGCTTAAGTTTCGTTTTGTGATTGAAGTCTTGCTTTTGATTGGTGATGTGTTATTTCTATCGTGTCTCTACGAATAAAGCTCCATCTGTTTCTTCAATTTCTTTTTAATGGCAGCAAACTTCGATAGTTTTGAATAAAATAGGTCTAAATCAGTATGCCCATCAAACTTTCAGAATATTTTTTTTTTGAATGGCAGAAAAAAGAATTATATTACTAAAAGAAGAAAGAACAAGATTACACAACTAGCAACGAGCTAGTCCTAGATACCCCACAAAGACTCCCCACACACCCTTAAAACAAAGCTTACATAATGCTCGGACAAGCACACAGCCCTCCCTTTTACAACAAATTATGTATCGCATTTTTTGGATTAAAAAACCATTCAAACTAACTACAGTTGAGTTTTGGGCACCTGTTCCTAATCCATAAGTAGGACAAACTTTGAACTTGGAAGAGCACCTGCCCGATTGGTTTTCTACTATCTGTGAAGACTAAAATATTTCTTCTATTCCAAATAGACCAAACCACAACAAAAGTTTTAGCCTCCCAAACCTTCTGTTGAGCCACATTAAAGTAAACCAGATGTTGGCCCGACAAAGCTTGCATCAAATTTCCTGCTGTCATTGCTTGAATATACCACCATGAATATACTATAGACCAAACATCCCTTGCCTGGGAGCACTTCACAAACAAGTGGTCCAACGATTCCTCTTCCTGTTTGCAGAATGGGCAAAGAGTATCTTGAACTGTGAAACCTCGCACCGCCATATTAATCTTTGAAGGAAGCCTATACTGCACAGCCCTCCAGATGCAGAATATGCCCAATTCAACTCGTAAGTTTTTTTTTTCATGGCAATCCGACCACTAAACTTTCAAGATCTTTCCTGATCTGGTCATATGCTAATTTTCCAAGATTCTTTTTCTGTTTTTTTTTTTGGAAAGAAGGATGGTACCTTTGTAATTTTATTAATTTCACCCAAGTTTTTTTCCCCCAGTATTATTACTCTTTCATATCTCAAAACTTAAACGGAGCAGTAAATAATTAATACTAATAATTTTTCAATTACAATAATACTTTTGTGTTTTGAAAATAGAGAATTTATTGAATAGTAAGCGAACTGGGTTCCAACAGTTCAGGTTACAAAAGCAGCAGCCGAGAAGGTAAAGAAGGCACAAACAAACAGGTAGAATACAAAAACAGACTGGGAACATACAGCAGAGAAGCAAACGACATTCCAAGCATATATATATAGATATATGCATACTTACATACTAGTAATTGTTTACGTGTGTTGCACGTAATTCAAAATACTTAGTTTTAACTCAAATAACTCCATTTCAATTATATTATTCAAAATAAATAGCAGCAATTATTAGTTTCATTTTTCTATTTTTGACATAGTTTTTATTATCAAATTTCATCGTAACTATCCTCACTTGCGCCATCCATTATAATAGATTGCTCATTGTATTTGATTTTTGTTTATTATAAATAATAATAATTGTAATAACCCTAAAAATTAAGAAATTTTTTTTTCAAATTACCTTAAATGCAAAAATTACCCTTTTAGTCTCAAGGGTATTTTTGTAATTTTACCTACCAATTTAGAAAATCAACATAAAATTAAAAATGTTAATCCTTAGATAATTTCTTTAGTAATCGTTAAGTCAAATTTCCAATCCGGAAGCTCAAAGTCATTTTATTTAGGCTAAGGGCATTTTTGCCATTTCCAACCGAGCATTGAATGGAAAATCTAGGAGCACCATTAGATTCTTCTCGCAAAAATGAGTCAAAAGAAATTTACATCTCTCAATTCTGAATTCGTTTTCTTAGGGTTCCAAAAATTTAGCCTATGCACATGCACGGTTTAAACCAGGTTTGTGCTACTGTCACATAGAATAATTTTTCACGTAACCCTAATATTAAAATACACAAACTTGTAGCCGCACACGTCCTAGAATTTTGTTTTTCTCTTGAAGAGTAATTTCAATTAAGTTTATCTACTTAATTCTATTTTTGTTAACTAAATCACAATCAAGCCATCATCATCCACGTAAAACTCTCTCATTATTTTTATTACTTTTATTTTATTTTGCCGTAACTCTTCTAGGTTAAAAAAATCTGTTTCACCACTAGAAACACCTAGGCAACTAGTTATTTTCACTTCTTCTTCTCCGTATCAACTTGCCGCCAACCACAAGGAAGAAAAAAATTATGGCCGCCATCTTCAATTCACCTTAACTTTCTTCTAGCCTTGAAAATATTTTGGCCTCCCATTTATTTAGCTCAATTAAATAGGCTCATAATTCCTCCATTTTCTAGGTCATGCTCATTAAAGTAGAGAAGAAAACATCACACCAAAGGATCGTTGTTGCACTCTGCGCTCTGTTACCGGCTTAATCGTGTTCTTTGTTGAACCGGTGTAAGTCCAGCCCTCTGGGCTTTATTTCTCCATCATCCAAGCAATTTTGAATGTTATTTAATTCGCTATTATTGCCTAGGTTCATTAAGTTGAAGGAAAACCCCATCCGGATACCAAAAAGCAATCCTACATATACCGACAATTCCGAATTCATTGTGTAAGTCTAAATCTTTCTATATCACTCTTTTAATTTTTTTTCCAGTACCTAAAGGCCTTATATCTTTACTGTAAATCTTTGGTAGATTATCGTTAATCCAAGTTTTGGGTTTTTGCACTCGTGTCTGGTGCAATCGGGTCCATACTTGCTCCTAAGACCCGGTAAGCCACCGCAGCTTTTTTTAAAATTCTTTTAGCTACGAATTTCAAATCTTACAGCCCTAATAATTCTCTTTTCCTTGCTTCCCATGTTGTTACAAAGGGTTAGAAAACCCTTACTTGAAGGTTTAGTGCTTCTTTGGACTCCCGAAGAGCTAGAGATCCCAAAAACACATCGGTAACTGAAATAAAAACTTTTTCCTTCCAAGATCAGTTTTTACAGCTATTAAATGAGCATATAACTTAGTGTGTGGCCACTGTAATTTTTAGGATCAATATCAAGAAGGCTTCCGGCATAATCTCATAGGCACGATGCCACTAGAGACACCCCAAGACCCTTCTTGCTCACTAGGTCAAATTTCGGCCTAGATGCCAATAACATGAACCTTCCAAGTACCATTTAGGAAAATTTCTAAACTTTAGCATATTTTCTAATTTTCTACCTTACTAACATTTTGTAGGACCGTCCTAGGAAATTGCCTCATTTCACCGTATTATTCCGTACTAGGTAAGGGGGAAGAGCGGGTTAGTTCTCGTGGGCTCTCTTAGACCCAAAATAACCATCAACTAGAATAATAAATTATAAATAAAAAATTGGGCTAAATAAAATCTGTAAATACGTGGGCAACATGGGTTGGGTAATTAATTAGTTTTCCTAGAATTTTATTTTATTTTATTTTAGTTCTCTTCCATTGAGATGTAATTTTGGTTGGTTGGTTGCATGGTTGTAATGATGTGATGTATGATGTATGTTTGGTGCTAGTATCATACTATGACCGTTTGTAACAAGAATTAAATTAGAAGTATGGTAGGACCACTTGAATAAACTTGTTAGTACCATGTTAAGGCCGGTAAGAGAAATACCGCTGGTACCATGTTTAGGCCCGACAAGCTCACTAGCAACGTGATGAGATTGAAAGCAACCGTTAGTGGCATGTTAGGGCCATAATAAATTACTATAAGCCGATAGATAAATGATTAGGAGCATAAATCCTAAATGACAAACTTAGAAAGAATTCATGGGAGAGGAGATGAATATATATCATAAATACATTTAAAAAGATATCATTGATTGTCATGTCATCATGGAATACTAAGCTAAAGATAAAAATATAAAAGAAATAGAATGCATTAGAATCATGGCACTCTACTAAAAATGGCTAAATAAAATGAGCTACAGTCATGCATCAATTGGTTGTTGCATATGATTGATGTTTGTCATACACAAGATTGTATTAACTAAAAGATTTAAGAAGTAAGATAAAATACGAGGCATGCAAGGTTGGTGATGAATCATATCTGCATGACCTAACAAGCCATAAATTTAGACGAGAGGTTCAGAACAGACTATTCAAACCCGAGAGGTATGTTAGGGTGGCAGCAGACCGTCCCTAGTCTTGACCCGATATTGACATGGAGTATGGAGATATGAGTTGTGCACTGCTAGACCATAGCTAGTGAGGGACCATGCTTATAACTGGTATCACGAGATGCTCTACCTCGGCGTAGGTATCCCAAGAGGCTCTGGCTTGGTGGCATCCCTAGTGGCATTGTTAGGTACCTCCTAAGAGCTTGGCTTAGGCCAAGAAAAAAAAAAGGAAAACAAGAGAAAACAAAAAGGAAGGATAAGGAGAACTATGGAGTCTAGTACAGTGGTCTATGTGTAAAGCTGGAAATTTTCAGGGCTTAACTGCACATAGAAACTAGACTATGGAAAGACAGACAGAAAACAGAGAAAGGGGATTAAATTGTACACTTAAATGAGTGGTATAATTAGAACTATCAACTTTAAGTTGATCATTTCGGCCATGCAAGTTTTTAAGGTGACTAGTGCCATACTAAGCCAAATTATGGGAGACAACAATGATTGCTAGTCTAGTCTTGTCTACCACTAAGGAACTATTCACTAGTCATTTGGTTAAACTAACTAGTCTTTATGCTAGTTACATGGCCGGTTATACAAGGAAGTTATGACACCTTGGTACTTGTGTTTGATGTGTGCATGGCTTGGACACAAATTTTAGTGGCGGCTTTGTGAACTTGAGAACTTAAAGACTACATTGTCTCATGCAAAGAATTGGAAGGCAAAAGTTAGCATTTGGCTAACCATTTCACATATGTCTTTTGGCCGAAACTAGTCAAAGGCCATTTGGTTCATTTTCGGGCTTCCTTGCTTTCATTTGGCCGATAGTGTTCTTGAGCTCTTCCTTAGAAATTAGTCTTGAAATCAAGCAAATCTTTAGAGAACTTGAAGGATTTAAGCTTGGAGTGCTTGTTTCGGCCTTGGATTACTTGGAATCAAGCTTTGTTCTTGAGTTTTGTTGAAGAGCCGAGCCAAATCAAGCTAGGATTCCAAGGTATTTTCGTGTTTCCTTGATTTCCATGGTATTTCTTCCATGAACAAGGAATTTAGGAGTTTAATTGAAGTTGGTTGAGCTATTAGAGCAAACTATGTGTTGGTTTGAAAGTTCTTTGTTGGCCGAAAGTGTTGGATGAGTAATCTTGATGTTCTTCATTATGTACATGGAAATTAGTCCATGATTAAGGTTAATTGGTGCCTATGTGATCTTATGCTAGGCTATTTTGAGCAAGGAACATCAAAGAGTGCAAGTTAGCTTTTGGCCAAGAAGCTCATTTTGAGGTAATCCTATGTTCTTCATCTAATTACATGGTAATGGTGCCATGAACGTTGATTAATGATGTTTAGGTGATTGTATGTTGGATTGGATGGGTGAAGAACATTAGTGTTTGGCAATGGGCATTATGGCCGAGGGCTTGAAGTAGTGTAATTTGGTGTTCATCACTTGATTACATGGTATTGGCGCCATGAATAATGATCATTTATGATTAGGTGTTCATGTAATGGGCTAGTTTGATAAAGAACACTATTGTGTGAAAATGGGCATTTTGGCCGAAACTTGGATTAGTGTACTTGAGTGTTCTTCACTTAGTTACATGGTAATGATGCCATGAGTGATGTTCATTGATGATTAGATGATCATATAATGAGTTAGTTTGATGGATAACACAAATATGTGGAATGGGGCATTGTGTCCGAGAGCTTAAGCTTGTATATTGTAGTGTTCTTCATAGAAATCATGGTAGTTAGTCCATGAGTATGTGTTGTTGAAGCCTATGTATTGTTATGGTAGACATTGTGATTGAAGAACACTTGGGCATTTGAAGTTTGGCTTGAGACCGAAAGCTCTTGAGGTAGGGTTCACTAACACTTGATGTTGCTTGGTAATGTACCATGGTTCAAGTGTTTAGAGTGGCTAAGTGATGGTTAAAATTGCCAAATGACCTTAATTGCTTGATGGGCTATTGAGAATACTTGGTCTACTTGTTGATTAGCTAATTGACTATTGTACATGTACTAGAAATGCAAGTAAATGTGGCCTATTTGCTTGGCATTTTGGAGCTCTAAGTGGAAGTGGTATGTTGAAGGTTTTTGTGTGCATGGTGCACATGGGTACATGTATGGTTCAATATGGCCGAGAGCAAACATGTGGAGTGTGTGTGTGTACTTGTGTGCTTGGGTGTTTCCATGTGCTTGCTAACCCCACTTATGGTATTATGGATTATTTGCTATGGTTAATTATCTTGTATATGTATATGCTTGGTTTCTGTGTCTTTGTGTTTGTTTTGCAGGTAAAGCTAGCTAATGGGAGGTTAAGCTTTGAGTGAATACTCGGCTTAACTAAATAGACTCTTTTTATAGTTGAACATATATAAGTGAATCCTACTGAGTTATACTTGATAGCCTGGGGCCTCATCGTTTATAGTCATGGTGACTGGTGGAGAGACTTCTGGGAGGAAGAACGCCTGGTGGACTGGACCGCCCAAAGGAGAGTGCCTGAAAGCTCAGAAACAACAGGTTAGGAGGCCCCCGGAATGTTTTTCCGGGGGGGGGGGGGGGGGGGGGGAGCCTCCGATGCCCAAGTCAGTGGTGGCCGAGAGAGAGGCAGAAAAAATAGCACAAAGGGCTGAGGAGTTTTGCCTGGTAATGGGAGCCGTATTTCGCCAGCCAACCCACCCCCTGTCTGGTACTAACTCCTGGTATTTATAGGAGTGTCTAGCCCATTCAGATCGCGACACGTGTTCGGTTGGATTTTCCTGACTCTCTGGGCATAGGAGACAGATAGTAGGTTACCTTGAGCCATGTGCTGAGGTGGGCCATGACGTGATTTTGATGGCGTCAGCGTGGCAGAGCGCCTTTTGAGGCGGATTGTGGCGTCTGTGATTGGATGTGTCAGAGGCTTCCTTAAATGCTTCTATAAATCTCCTGCCGTACTCCCGAGGTCCCTGGGTGAGGTCGTCCTTTGGTACGGACAAAGCCTCTTCGGGAAACAAGCCCTGAGTTCGGGGGTTCCCAGCTTCAGGGAGTTCCGCCTTCGGGGATATCGTGTTCGGCTCGCTATGTTAGGTGCCGCTTTTCCGAAGGCGATCCGTTCACAACCCTGGGGGGGGTGAGTAGTGTCCTGGCGTGCCGGGCTCGGAGCTCTTCGGCTATCTCCCGAGGTGCCTGATCACACCTTTTCTCGGGTAGCGCCAGCTTCTTCTGGCCATTCTTGTGGCAGGGAGTTCAGCCAGATAGAGGCGATAGCGTTTGGCTATCATATGCCCCCCTTTGGAAAGCCGAAGGAAAACTTCGGTTTTGCATCTCTTTCCGAGGTCGTCTATGGGAGTTTCTTTTGGAAGCATAAACTGTTCCGAGGATGTGCCTTTTGCCCGAGGATTACGGGCTCTTCGGCCTTGGCCTTTTCTTTGGCGTCCTCGAGGCAGAGCCCGCTTTTTGTTTCTTCAGGTCTGTTTGGCCAAGCGTGTCAGCCTGAGCGGCGCGTCCCAGTTTTCCAGGGATGTCAGAAGACGTGCCCCAGCTTTCAAGGGACGTTTGGAGGACGTGTCCCCTATTTTTGCGCAGGAGTTGACACGTGGCGCTTTGCCATTGGAGGAGAGTCACGTCGGTTACAGAGGGCGCGCTTTTTCAAGTGCAGAGAGCAGTTACAGCGTCGGTTCGCCTCCAAAGGGTATTTATGACGACGTTTCGGCTACCCACCTGTGGCTTATAAATAGCTCATTCCATCATAAGTTCCTCTTGCTCACTTTTTTGCTCTTTTCTCTGCTTTGCCTCTGTTCTTGCATTTTCTTGCTTTCTGTGGCGGAGCTACCTTAATCAGAGCCTTTTTTCCAGCCAACTTTCACGACGGCGTCCTCAGATTTTGGCAAATCTTTCGGTGGGTTTTTGTTTTCCAGCGCGTTTTGATCCCTGTGTTCTTCTGAGTTTTTCTCTGGAAACTGTTTTCTTCCGTTTTCAAACTCATTTTTACGTCGAAAATGCCCATTCCTGAGAGTTGGCAGCCTCTTTTAGCCCATCCTTGTTGCACCACCCCTGAGAAGTTAGAGAGGTGGAAGAAAAAATTCTTTCTTCCCTCTTACGCCGTTATCAGGCTGCCTCGTTCTAGCCACTATGCATTTTCAAACCATAGTAAGGAGGTTACCGTTTTCCGAGCCCAACTGAAGGCCGGTCTTCGGTATCCCCCCCGAAGATGGTGTGCGAGTTCTGCCAATTTCATGGCATTGCGGTGAACCAGCTTCCCCCGAACTCGTTCTGCTATTTCAACGCCTTCCTCTGTATGTGTGGCGTCTTCGGGATAGAACCCCATTTCAGGATTTTTATGTAGTACTACAAGCTCTCTGTGGTCCCGAAGGGTGGCTTCTATTTCATGCTACCTCGGGGATCCGGGAGCAAGAAATTCATGTTCACCTCGCCACTAAGGATAGCTGGCGGGGGTGACAACAGAAGTTCTTCTTCATGAAGAAGGCTGAGGCCTGGTCGTATGTTCCGACCGAATGGGCTCAGGGAACACTGGATGCGGACGTTGGTGATCTGAGGATGCTGCTGACCCCAGAGTTGGCTCCCGTGTTCGCGTATTTCGATGCCCGCATTCGGGCTGTCTCTGACTGGGATCCCGAGGTCTCTCCGCGTGCCCTTTACCTTTTTCCAATCAACTGGAAGTTGATGACCGAAGAGGTCCTTCGGGAACTGAAGGTGGTAAAGGAGCACAAGACTGACCTCGGGATGCCAGCTCCTGCCATCGCCGGGAAAGATTCCTGGTTGGTCAGGCTTCTAAAGGAGGAGATTTCTTTCGAAATGCTTGCCGAAAGTGAGTTATCTTCTACTCCTTTGCTGTTTTTTCCTCGGACTTACGCTGATGTTTCTTTCCTGTTTCAGAGATGGGCGACGATACTGCCGCCTACTACAAGTCCCTCTTCTCCGGCCAAGTGGAGAAGGTCGATCAGGTGAAGAAGGCGGCTTCCCGAAGGCGGGAGTCTACTGGCGCGGGTCCTTCGAGGAAACGGGTAAAGAGAGCCGCTCAGGTTCCTCTAGACGAAATTTCTGAGGAGACTACCGATGAGCCTGGGACAGCCGACATTCCGGCGCCTGAGGCTGCTGCTTCCGAGGTCCCTTCAACCGACGTCCCTCCTCAAAGTCCTACTGCGTCGCCGGCCCTCCTTGATGTAGTGGTAGAAGTACCTTCTGCCGAGGAGCGGCGCAAGCAGAAGGGCAAGGGCGTTTCGACCGAGGAGGCCGAGGACTCCGAGGACGTTGTTGTCGAGGTCCTGCCAGGTTTGTTTCCAGTCAAAGTGTACTTCATTTGTTTTTTCTGGAATTGCCTTTATCTCTGACCTGCTTCTCTTTTTCGCCCTGTAGGGGAGTTACTTACCCCGAACTGGGCGGCCGAGCACGCGAAGGCGAGGGCCCGCCGCGACGCCAAAGTCCCGCAAGGGAAGATACCGAAGGAGCCTTTCTGGACATTCATGGAGGACATGAACTTGTACTCCGAGGACTGTCCTGAAATGGCCAAGCAGATTGCGAAGGGGGTGCTCACCGAGGCCTCCTTCAAGGCTATAGCGGCGGCCCATCCGGGGGATAACACCCTTGCCGCGAAGATCACCGAGCATGCTGCTCAGGTATATCCTTCACAGCTCTTCCCCTTCAATTTTATCCTAAGTGTTCGGCTCTTACTGACCTTGCGTTTTATCTTCTTTGCAGCTGCTGGGGTACGCCGGCTTTCTCCGAGTTCGGGTAGCCAGGCAGACGGCATTCCGAGCTTCGGCCTTAGAGGCCCTAGAAAAGGCGAAAGCGACGTGCTCGAAATTGACCGCCAAGAACCAGCAGCTGGCAGATGCTGCGAAGGAGGAAGCTGCCACCCTTCGGGAGGAGTTCCGAAAAGAGAAGGAAGTCTTGATGGCGGACTCCTCCCGGAAGATTGCCGACCTCCGTAATGACGTGGCGGGGCTGCGTGCTGCAAACCAAGACCTTCTCCAAGACAAGGCAAAGAAAGAGAATATCATAGTCACGCTCTTGTCTGAGAAGAAAGCCCTTCAAGCCGAGGTCCAGTCTTTGAAGGAGGTGCCAAAGGGGGAGGAGCGGATAAAGGTGCTGGAAGAGGAGGTCGGGGATCTGAAGGACGAGCTTGACGACCTTGAGCTTAAAAAGAACAAGTCTAATCAAATGAACAAGGTCGCGTTTCAGGACGGCTTCTGTCTCGTTCGGCACCAGATTCTCCAGAGGTTCCCAGGTCTGGACCTCTCTTTTCTAGAGGGTCTGAACATTCCTGGGGGACCTCGGTGGAAATGGTCCAAGATCGAACATCTGAAGCTTCCTCCTCCAATTCCAGCGCGGAAGGTGGCGGAAAAGGGTGGGGAAACGAGTGGCTCTCAGGACGCCGTGAACCCTTAGGCTTTTTTAGGGCCCCCTTTTCCTTCCCTTCTATTTTGTACTCCTTCTTTCGGGCACTTCTTTACTGTAAGGCAGCTTTGCTCTTAATGAAGATTTTTTGGCTAAGTGTTTCTTCAAGTTTCTTTATTTCCATTGTCCCGAACACGTTCGCTCCAGAGACTTCGGAAAACCTGCAATCAAAGAAACTTTTTTACCTTCCTCGGCAGAGCGTGTTGGCTGCAGAGGCTTTTTGGAAAGTCTGAAAAATTTGACTATGTCCTTTTGCAGGCTTTTGCATTTTCAATTTGTCTCGAACATGATTGCTCAAGGGGCTTCGGAATACCTTTAGTCAAATTTTTTTTTTTCCAGATGTCCCGAGCACGCTTGCTCTAGGGACTTCGGAAATCCTTCAGGCAAAATTTTTGTTTTTCCAATTGTCCCGAGCATGTTTTCTCAAGGGACTTCGGAAAACCTTTCGCGAGATTTTTCACTTCCCATTTTCCCGAGCAGGTTCGCTCAAGGGAGTTCGGAAAGTCACATCTATGCTTTCCCGACTCAAGGGACTTTGGAAAGCCATATCGAGCATCTTTGCGGAATTCTGTCTTGCACAATTTCTGTACACTTAAGAATTTTTCTCAAGGCCATTCTGTACAACATAACTCCTCCGCTCAACCTTAAGCGTAGAATTTTTTCAAGGCGTCTGAGTGCCAAGTATTCTTCAATTCTACGCCTTCGGCGTCGCCAAGCTTGTACACGCCTTTTCGTACTTCGGCAAGAACCAGATAGGGTCCTTCCCAGTTTGCGCGAAGTACGCCATGGGATGGCCTTCGGGGTGCGAAGTCGGCCTTTCGGAGAACGAGGTCTCCCTTCTTGATTTCTTTTGGCCTGGCCCGTAAGTTTATAGCCGCGGCCACTCTTTGCTGGAAAGCTTTTCTTCTCAGCTCGGCTATTTCTCTGTGTTCGGCCACAAGATCGAGATTGGTTCTCAGGCCGAGGTCGTTACCACCTTCATCAAATACTTGCACCCGTACTGAAGGTTGAACTATCTCTACTGGGATAATGGCCTCTGTTCCGAAGACGAGTGAGAAAAGAGTCTCCCCTGTGGCTCTTCGGGGCGCCTTTTGGTAGCTCCATAATACACTTTGGAGTTCTCTCGGCCATTTCCCCTTGGCTTCCCCTAGTCTCTTTTTCAGGCCAGCTTTTATGGTCCTGTTCGATACTTCCACCTGCCCACTGCTTTGGGGGTGAGCCATTGGGGCGAAGTGCATCTTTACTCCGAGGTCGGCGATGAATTCTTGGAATCCCTTGCCTATGAGCTGGGATCCATTATCAGCTACCGGTATCCTCCGTATGCCGAATCCGCATACGATGTTCTCTCATACGAACTTCTGCACTTCTTTTGCCGAGATAGTTGCCAGTGGTTCTTCCTCTACCCATTTTGAGAAATAGTCCACTGCTACCACGCAGAATTTCACGCCTCCGGGCGCTGTGGGGAGTGGCCCAGTAAGGTCTATACCCCAGACTGCGAAGGGCCAAGGATAGTCTGCCGGAGTTATCATTTCCGAGGGTGTCCTCTGGATTTTCGCGTGTCTCTGGCAGCTACCGCATTTCCGGACGAACTGTCTTGCGTCCTTTCTCAGGGTAGGCCAGAAGTATCCTTGGCGAAGTAACACTGCTGCAAGGGCATCAGTTCCAATGTGTGAACCACACATGCCTTCGTGGACCTCTTCAAGGATCATTTCAGTATCCTCTTCAGCCACGCATCTCTGCAGCGGATTCGCATATCCCTGTTGGTATAACTCTTCGCCAATCAGGAAGAATCTTCCGGAGTGTCTTCGCAGTCTTACAGCATCGCCGGGGTCTTCGGGGAGCAAATTCTCTGCGAGGTATCTTTTTATTGGGTCTTTCCACCCTGTTCCCGAGGTCATCATGCTCAGCACTGAGATGCTCGGATGGTCTAGCACCTCGGTATATGTTTTTGATTTTGCCAAGTAATCTGCCTTAGTGTTATTCCGCCGAGGTGCATTTTCGATCCGTACGGTGTCAAACTCTTGGATGAGCTTTGCTACTAGCTCATGATATTTAGCGAAGATTGGGTCCTTCGCCCCATAATCTCCTGCCGTCTGCCGAACTACCAGCTGGGAATCGCTGTGAGCCTTTAAGTTTCTCACGCCAATCTTTCTGGACAAGTGTAATCCCGCTATAATGGCTTCATACTCAGCTATATTGTTGGTGATGTTGAAGCTGAACTTGATAGCCTTCATTACCTCCAGGCCTTCAGGGCCCCTGATGACTGTTCCAGCTCCCTGGTGTTCGGACCCTGAGGCCCCGTCTTTGTGCACGGTCCATTCTGGCTCACCCTCTTTTGGATCTGAATGGCTCTCCTCAGTGGTGGGTATTTCGGCGATAAAATCTGCCAGTGCTTGGGCTTTTATGGCCTTCCGAGGCTCATACGTGATTTCGTGCTCGCCCAGCTCTATGCACCACTTGGAGAGCCTTCCCGAATGATTAACTCTCTTCATGACCTCCCGTAGCGGTAGACTACTTCGGATGATGACGGGGTGAGCCTGAAAGTATGGTCGCAGCCTTCTCCCTGCAAGCACCAAGGCATATATAGCTATTTGAAGCAAAGGGTACCTGACTTCGGCGCCATGCAGGGACTTGCTGACATAGTAGACCGTCCATGGCTTTGGCCCTTCTTCTTTCACGAGGACCGAGCTCACAGCTTTTTCTGTAACGACGGGGTAGAATACGGGGGGCTTTCCCTACCGAGGTTGTTGCAGAGTCGGCAGGTTGGCCAGTGGTGGCCTGGGGCCTCATCGTTTATAGTCATGGTGACTGGTGGAAAGACTTCTGGGAGGAAGAACGCCTGGTGGACTGAACCGCCCGAAGGAGGGTGCCTGAAAGCTTAGAAACAACGGGTTAGGAGGCCCCCGGAATGTTTTTCCGGGGGGGGGAGCCTCCGACGCCCAAGTCAGTGGTGGCCGAGAGAAAGGCAGAGAAAATAACACAAAGGGCTAAGGGTTTTTGCCTGGTAATGGGGGCCGTATTTCACCAGCCAACCCCCTGTCTGGTACTAACTCCTGGTATTTATAGGAGTGCCTAGCCCATTCAGATTGCGACACGTGTTCGGTCGGATGTTCCTGAATTTCTGGGCGTAGGGGACAGATAGTTGGTAAGCAGGTTGCCTTGAGCCATGTGCTGAGATTGGGCCATGATGTGATTTTGATGGCGTCAGTGTGGCAGAGCGCCTTTTGAGGCGGCTTGTGACGTCTGTGAATGGATTGTGTCAGAGGCTTCCTTAAATGCTTCCATAAATGCTCCTGCCGTACTCCCGAGGTCCCTGGGTGAGGTCGTCCTTTGGTACGGACAGAGCCTCTTCGGGAAACAAGCCCTCAGTTCGGGGGTTCCCAGTTTCAGGGAGTTCCGCCTTCGGGGATATCATGTTCGGCTCGCTATGTCAGGTGCCGTTTTTCCGAAGGCGATCTGTTCAAAACACTAGACGGTAGGCGAGAGTACGTATCGGCTAAGTTCAGTTATAGTAGAGTAGTCCCACGTAAAGTAGTAGTAGTAGTAGTTGAGTTGAGTAGATAGTAAAGAGTGGTAATGGAAGTGAAGGGATCGGAGATCTAGGATTATAAAAGAAGGTGCATTGGAAACCCTTTTCTCGGGTAGCGCCTGTTTCTTCTGGCCATTCTTGTGGCAAGGGGTTCGGCTAGATAGGGGCGATAGCGTTTGGCTATCACATTCCCCCCTTTGGAAAGCCGAAGGAAGAATTCGGTTTTGCATCTCTTTCCGAGATCGTCTGTGGGAGTCTTTTTGGAAGAATAACCTGTTCCGAGGATGTGCCTTTTGCCCGAAGATCATGGGCTCTTCGGCCTTGGCCT
>SMDT01002386.1:0-38939 GCA_005392925.1 Aquilaria sinensis
TTTTTCTGTGACGGCGAGGTACAGTACGAGGGGCTCTCCCTCCCGAGGTTGTCGCAGAGTCGGCAGGCTGGCCAAGTAGACTTTGAGTTCTTCCCAGGCTTTTTGGCAATCTTCATCCCAAGGATGATCATTTCTTCCGAGGTTGCCTTCCATTTTTGCTGCCTTTGTGAGGACTTTGAAGAAAGGTCTACACCTATCTCCGTACCTGGAAATAAACCTGCTCAGAGAGGTTATTCTTCCGGTTAGTCTCTGCACGTCTTTGACTGTGGCAGGAGTTCGGAACTCAAGCAGAGCCTTAATCTTCTCGGGGTTAGCATCGATGCCTCTTTTGGATACCATGTACCCAAGGAATTTTCCCGAGGTCACCCCGAAGATGCACTTCTTAGGATTAAGGCGGATCCCGAAGGCTCTGAGCTTTTGGAAGGTTTCCTCTAAATCTGCAACGTGGTAGCCAGGCAGCTTGCTCTTGACTATCATATCATCAACATACACCTCCATGTTTCTCCCCATTTGGTCTTTGAAGACCTTGTTCATCAGCCTCTGGTAGATGGCTCCTGCATTTTGGAGCCCGAAGGGCATCCTGATATAGCAATATGTTCCTCCCTCGGTGATGAAGGCAGTCTTCTCTTCATCTTCGGGGTCCATCCTTATTTGATGGTAGCCACTGAAGGCGTTTAGGAAACTAAGGAGCCCATACTCAGCAGTTGAATCTACCAGTTGATCTATTGGCGGCAGAGGGTATGAGTCTTTCGGGCAAGCATCGTTCAAGTTTCTGAAGTCGATGCACATCCGGAGTTTGCTGCTACCTTCTTTTGTGGCAATGACCACGTTGCTTAACCATTCGGGGTACTTGACCTCCCTGATAACTTCAGCATCTAGGAGACGCTGGACTTCGGTTTTGACAAAGTTGCTTTTGTGGGCTGAGATGCTCCGTTTCTTTTTCCGGACAGGTTTTGCTTCCGGGCTTACTTTGAGGCTATGCTGTATTATGCCAGGGTTTACTCCTGGCATATCTTTCGGCGAGTAGGCAAACAGATCTTTATTTTCCAGCAGAAAGGATACAAGTTTTTCCTTGTCACCTTCGGCCAAGCTCTTCCCTATTCGGGTAGATTGTCCTGGGACAAGCTCTACTGCTTCCGTTTCTGCTTTGGCGAGATCTTCTTCTTTGCCTTTTTCTAGCACCTTTGCCTCCATCGTTTGCGCGAGGTTGCTCGCCGGAGCTTTTCGTGCTTTTACAAACACCTTTCTTACCTCGGCTTGGTCTAGGAAGACCTCTGCATCTCCATCCTTGGTGGCGAATGTGACAGTCAAGTACTTCACATCAGGGCGAATATGCAGGTTCCCCTGTGTCTGCCTTCCAAGGATGGCGTTGTACGAGGACGGGACGTCCATGACGATGAATCTTGCCATTGTGGAGGCGTACAACTCAGCTGCTCCGTCTACCGAAGTCCCTTTCATCATCAGCGGGAGATCGATCCATCCGAGGACGGGGAGTTCGGATGGTCCAACCCCAAAAGTGGGCGAGGTGACAGGCTTCAGTTCGCTGCTGGAGATGCCCAAGCTCGGCAGCAGGTGCGAGAATAGGACGTCAGCATTTGAGCCATCATCAAGCAATACTCTTTTGACGTCCCAGTTCCCTATTCTCGCCATAATCAGCAGCGGATCGTCGTGGGGGAAGACGACGGTGGAGCCATCTTTGCGAGCCAGCTTCTTTGACGGACTTTGATACTCCATGACTGCAATTTCTCTGGCTTTCCGCTTTCTTTCCGAGGATGGGAGCCCCGTGGTGATGGTTTGGATAACCCCTGCTGGAGGTGGAGGGCGCCTTTTTGGACTTCTATTTCTCCGCCTGTCGGAGTCGTAATCCTCGTCTTCGGCCCTTTCTTCCTCCTCTTTTCTGCCTCTTTGGGGAAGGCATCCGCAGGTACTTCCGAAGTTGGCCTTGTTTTATCAGCGACTCTATGTACTTCTTCAGCTGGAAGCAGTCTTCGGTGTCATGACCGTGGTCGCGATGAAACTGGCAGAACTTCTTGGCATTCTTTTTGTTATCGGCGGTCATGGCCCTTGGCCGCCGAATCTGCGTCCCTTGCCTTTCCAGCGCCATGAGGATGCTGGTCCGTGTGGTGCTCAGGGGCGTGAAACTTTGAGGTTTCCTTCCCCGCATCCTCCGAGGTCGTCCTGCCTGTTCCGTCGGATGCCGAGCTTGTTGATTGGACCCTTCGGCGCGGTGGTGATCGGACTTCGGCCCTGCCATTCTTAGCTCCTCGGCTGTCATGTGCTGTTCTGCCCTTCGGTAAAATTCTCCGAGGGTGTCCGGGGGGTCCTTTGAGAACTCGTAGAACAGCTGTGAGTCCCGCCGAAGGCCCCGTGTCATGGCAAGAATGCGGATTTCGGGCCGAAAGTCTGGGACGCTCAGGGCTTCCCTGTTGAACCTTTCGACATAGTCTCGGATGGTTTCTCCGTTCCTCTGCTCTATGTCGAACATCTGCACAGGCATCTTCGCCGTTGGCCTGCTCCCAATGAACTGCTGCGTGAAGGCCGTGGACAACTCCTGGAACTCAGTGATGGTCCCTGGAGGCAATGAATTGTACCACGCAGTTGCTGGCCCTGTGAGGGTGACTTCAAAGCATTTGCACATGGTAGCGTCATCAGCACCGTGCATTATCATGCTGCGTCTGTACTTCGTCAAGTGGGCCTGTGGATCTGTAAGGCCATCATAAATTTCCAGGCGAGGTACTCTGAAGTTACCTGGCATAGCTGCCTCAACGACGGCCTGAATGAATGGGGAGTCATCTTCGCAGCATGTTCCAGAGAGTCTGGCCCAAACGGGTTTTCTGGCCACTTGTTTCTCCACTCTGTCCAGCCGTGCTAGTATCCTCTCCATAAGCACTGTGGCGCTAGGGCCTTCTTCAGGGAATGGAGATCGCCGGCGCCTCTTCGGGGAGCGAGTTCGGCGCTGAGGGGACAAGGACCTCGCCTCAGGCGACGAACTGCTTCGCTGTGAGACTCTCGGTCGCTTGGACCCGGTTTGTCCCACAGGCCGTTTCCCGAGGGCTATATCTTCTGTGGATGATTCTTCGCGAGGGTCTCCACTCCCCGAACTGCGATGTGTAGACTTGGGGCTTCTCTCCCGAGGGCGTGTCGGTGAGGGGGGTCTCTGGGCCCGTGCTTGCTGTGGCCACCTTCGGTCGATCTGCTGGGTCATTTCAGCAACGACCGAACGCTGAAAGTCCCTCAAGAAGCTCATGGTGACTACCAGAGGGCGGTCTTCCTCAGGCGCAGAAGTCCCTGGGAGTGTTTGCTCAGCAGCCGGTTGTATCTCAGGCGCGGACGGGGACCTTGGGAGTCCCTTGTCCTTAGAACGCCGAGTCTCAACGACGGCGATCTCAGAGCGGGTTCCCACAGACGGCGCCAAATGATGGCCAGGGGCCTCATCGTTTAGAGTCATGATGACTGGAGGAGAGACTTCTGGGAGGAAGAACGCCTGGTGGATTGGATCGCCCAAAGGAGAGTGCCTGAAAGCTCAGAAACAAAGGGTTAGGAGGCCCCCGGAGTGTTTTTCCGGGGGGGGAGCCTCCGACGCCCAAGTCAGTGGTGGCTGAGAGAAAGGCAGAGAAAATAGCACAAAGGGCTGAGGAGTCTCGCCTGGTAATTTTCTCAGAGTGTGGGAGCAGTGTTTTGCCAACCAGCCTCCTGCCAAGTATTAATTCCTGGTATTTATAGGAGTGCCTAGCCCGTTCAGATCGCGACACGTGTTCGGTCGGATGTTCCTGAATTTCTGGGCGTAGGAGACAGATAGCTGGTAGCAGGTTGCCTTGAGCCATGTGCTGAGACGGGCCATGATGTGATTCTGATGGCGTCAGCGTGGCAGTGCGCCTTTTGAGGCGGATTGTGGCGTCTGCGAATGGATGTGTCAGAGGCTTCCTTAAATGCTTCCATAAATGCTCCTGCCGTACTCCCGAGGTCCCTGGGTGAGGTCGTCCTTTGGTACGGACAGAGCCTCTTCGGGAAACAAGCCCTCAGTTCGGGGGTTCCCAGTTTCAGGGAGTTCCGCCTTCGGGGATATCATGTTCGGCTCGCTATGTCTGGTGCCGCTTTTCCGAAGGCGATTTGTTCACAACCTTGGGGGGCCGAGTAGTGTCCTCGGGTTTTCCTGGCGTGCCGAGCTCGGAGCTCTTCGGCTATCTCCCGAGGTGCATGATCACACCTTTTCTCGGGTAGCGCCAGTTCTTCTGGCCATTCTTGTGGCAGGGAGTTCGGCCAGATCGAGACGATAGCGTTTGGCTATCACATGTAGGGAACCTTGATGATCTTAGGTCGAAGGACTATATATACCATGATCACTATGAGAATCACTTATGACACTCATATAACGATCCATGTAGTGTTCTCATGGTGGGTCGATCCAGTACACAAGTTCTCCAACTTGTACCCATATGTAGACTACATATCTCATATTAGTCTCCACATATGCTAGTCGTTATGTATTATTGGAACCCGCTCTACAATAATACTAGACTAGGGATGTTTGAGAATATCATTATTCTAGGGTTACAATTATCTTTATTGCATTACGCAGAAATAGAATAACAAACATAATTGTTGTATTAATGCCTTAATAAAATATCATGACTCAATGTTTAAAAAATACAATCATCTCATGATTGGCTTTTGGGCACAACACTAACAGCCCAGTGACATCCTTGTTGTATGACATGCTGGGCCTAAGAGAGACTTCTAGTGAGAATGTATCTACAAGACTTTGAAGAATGTGGGTTAGAAGCTCCCCGAAGTGTGTTTCCAGGGGAGGAACCTCCTATGCCCAAGTCAGTATACAGGAGAGAAGTTTCTAAGAGCAAAGAGTAAGAGAAAAAGTGTCCCCTGTCCTTACCTAGAAGCCTCCAGAGTATTTATAAGAGGATGGGGGGAGAAGGCTATTTTGCCCAGCCTGTGCAGATTAGGACACATGTTTGGCTAGATCTGGTTCGTACCTTTAGAGACAGGTATCTCTAACTGGCCATAGGTAGTCCCGGTTAGAGGATAGGGGCATGTGCAAGGCTTCTATGTCAGAGATCCTTCAACTGTATTTGTTGTTTCTCCGTAAGACCCCTTCGGAGGTATGAGACCCCTTCACGTAGGGATTTTTCCCGAGGGCTATTGGAGAAGGCCCTTTGAACAGACAGACTATCTTCAGGAAATATTTTTCCTCTGTTGACGATGGTGAACCTATACTCCCAAGGTTGGTAGTGTACACCTCTGAGGATGCCGAGGAGCCCTTTTCCCGGAGTCAGCTATACGTATTACTAAGGGTGGTGTTAGGTTCCATCAAGGGAGAAGGTTTTTGTGGGCGATAGCCCTTTGGCTATCACATGCCCCCCTACGGAAGATCGAAGTTGTGGCTTCAGTATTAATCATCTAGGAGCACGTTACTAAAACCCTACCTTTGGGAAGCTACAGCTGTCCCTTATAGAAGAACTTCTTTTAACCAAGGTCGTCCCTTCGGCGCAACTAGTTCTCTTGGCCCAAGACACATCCTTTTGTCGATGTAGTATTTTCGGCATTTCTTTTTTGTGTACCATTTTCTGAGCTTGAATCTTTGGTGGGCTCGTTACTTCAAGCCAATTTCTTACTTTTGGCAAAGTCATACCTTTGAAACATAAGGAACTATTTTATATGTTCAGGCCAAATTCTCAATTCCTTTGAGGTCACCTCTTCGACACTCAATGAGTCATTTTTTACTTAGGGTTTTTATTCTTGTCTTTTGCAAATGAATTGTCACATCGCCTGATCGAGCAGTCACCTCATCTCAATTTTCACAACATAGACTTACTAGGTCAGATGGCATGCCCTTGTTTCTCGCATCATGTGACACGTGTTATCAGGTGATTCGTCTTCCTTCATGTCCGTTACATCAGTTACATCTCTTCGCCTGCAGAGGGTCCTAATAGCGCCATTTCGCCTACCTCCTTCAGGCTATATAAAGCCATATCCCTTCAAAGTTTTTTCACTCTTCTACTCTCATTCTTACTTTCCAACCCTCTTTCACTTTCCAACTTTTCCTGCGGCAGTGTTAGCAGAGGAGTGATTTTCGGCAGCCTCTTGCGATGGCCTTCATAGGTTAGTGTCCCCGAAGTCAATTTGCTTCCCTATCTCCTTTTTCTCCCATTATTTTCAAGGTTAGGGTCCTTCAATTCCAGACATGCCTTCTTCTCAAGCCAAGGCTCGTCCTTTTCCCGAGAGTTGGGTTCCACTCGACTCTCATCTGAGCTACGCTACTTCAAAAAACTAAAAAAGTAGTCAGTCAAATTTTTTCTTCCTTCTTACACCATCACTAGGCTTCCCGGCCCTACTGTGCTAAGCTACCTTCCTCGTCATAACGAGGTTACCGTCTTTAGAGCACAGCTAAAGGCGATTCTTTAGTATCCTCCACCGAAGATGGTTTATGACTTTTGCCAATTTCATGGTATAGCCGTTAACCAACTTCCCCCGAACTCTTACTCCTACTTCAACGTCTTTCTCTGCTTGTGTGGGGTATTTAAAATAGAGCTCCACTTCATCTTTTTCATGCAGTACTACAAGCTTCACCCAGTGCCGAAGGATGGGTTCTACTTCTTGCTCCTTCGGGGATCCGAGAGCAAGAAATTCACTTTCACCTTTGGCACCAAAGACAGCTGGCGAGGATGGCAAAAGAAGTATTTTTTCATGAAGGTAGATGATAAATGGAAGGACATGCCCTCGAAGTAGGCTTCTAGAACACTTGACATCAACATGATGGATCCATCGAAGCTGCTTACCCTCGAACTTGAATCTCAATTTGAGAAATTTTACACTCGTATTCGGGCCATAGTTGACTGGTTAGACCAAGCTTCTTCGCATCCACTGTACCCCTTCCTGATCAAATGGAACCTTATGACCGAAGAGGTACTTCGGGAGCTCAGGGTCGTCAAGGAGCATATTACTAACAAGAAAATGCCGAAACCAGTAGTGGACGGGAAGAAGTCTTACCTGGTCATGCTTCTTCGATGATAACTTAGTTATTCAGCACTTGTACAGAGTAAGATTCTTTCCAAACTGTTACTTGGGTTTTTTCTGTACCTTCACTAATATTTTTCTCTTTGCAGAGATGGGCGATAAGTCAGCTGCCTTCTACAAGAGCATCTTCCTCGACCAAGCCGAGAAAGGGGAACAAAAGAGGAAGGCTCCAAAGAGGAAGAAAGGGCCAACTGGACAGTCTTCGACCCCGAAGATGAAGAAAATGAAGAAGGACTCTCTCCTTCCTCCTCCTGAAGATCAACCTATTTGTCTGGACCACTCTGCTGAAGGTGCTGATCCTCCGAAAAAGCCTGCAATTTTATCCATCCCGCTGAGCCCCAATGCTGCCATGGATACCCTCAGGACTTCGGTCAAGGAGGTTTTAGTTAAGGAGGCCAAAGAAATGAGAAGAAAGAAGGTGAATAAGGTCCCTACCGAGGTGCTCAATGTCAATGACTCTGACGGGGATGACATTGAACTCCTACCAAGTTTGTATCTTAGCCGTTTGTCTATGAATTTCGGCTTTTTTAGCATTTTAGACTTTCTAGATAAATGGCGAAGAGACGATGTGATAAAGGAACTTCAGCGTGATTTTACAAAGGATCAGGCTCAGAGTGAGTGGATGATGGACCACCTTCAAAAGAGGGTTGTCCGGGACTCTTGGATCCCAAAAGACAACGTGCCCAAGGAACCCTTCTGGACATGCACTGAAGATGTAGACTTGTTTTCGGAAGATTGCCAGAAGATGGTCCCACACATGGTGAGGGGGATCATGACCAATGCCACTTTCCAAACCCTAACAGAAGAGTGCCCAAACGAGGAGGTCCTTGCTGCCTAGATTTTTGAGCATGCAGCTCAGGTAAAGTTTAAAACCTTGACACTTAGAAAAAATTTTGAGTTTTGTAAGTTGCCTGTAATTTACCTTTTTTTTTTTTCCTGCAACTGCTGGCCTGTGGGGGCTATCTTCGAAAATGGGCGTCCAAGCAATCCTCCATCCGAAGCCAATCAGAGGAGAACTTGGCCAAGGCCAAGGAGATGTTCACAAGTTCGTGCATGAAATACGGTGAGCTCAACAAAATTGTGAAGAAGGATTTGGCCAAGCTTCGACAGGAAGTGCTGGAGAGCCAAAAGGGGCTCTTTAAGGAGTGCCCTTCCAAAATCAATGACCTCGGGGCGAAGGCGGTAAAGCTGAACTTAGAGTGGGAGGTCATTTAGCTACAAAAGGAGGATGTTGTAGCCGATTTTACCAAGGCAATGAAGATCAATGCTAAGCTCTTTGCCAAAATTGATCGACTGAAGAATCAGAAGAAGGTTGAGAAGGAGATAGAGTCATTGAAAAAAGAAGTGGAACGTCTGAAGGCCTAGAAGGCTAAGGCAGAAGAAGCGGCGAAGTCCGCTTTTCAAGATGGCTTCTGCCTCGCTCGACATCAAATGCTCCTTCGATATTGATAGCCAAATGCTATCGCCTCTATCTGGCCGAACTCCCTGCCACAAGAATGGCCAGAAGAAGCTGGCGCTACCCAAGAAAAGGTGTGATCATGCATCTCGGGAGATAGCCGAAGAGCTCCGAGCCCGGCACGCCAGGAAAACCCGAGGACACTACTCGGCCCCCCAAGGTTGTGAACAGATCGCCTTCGGAAAAGCGGCACCAGACACAGCGAGCCGAACATGATATCCCCGAAGGCGGAACTCCCTGAAACTGGGAACCCCCGAACTGAGGGCTTGTTTCCCGAAGAGGCTCTGTCCGTACCAAAGGACGACCTCACCCAGGGACCTCGGGAGTATGGCAGGAGCATTTATGGAAGCATTTAAGGAAGCCTCTGACACATCCATTCACAGACGCCACAATCCGCCTCAAAAGGCGCACTGCCACGCTGACGCCATCAAAATCACATCATGGCCCGTCTCAGCACATGGCTCAAGGCAACCTGCTACCAGCTATCTGTCTCCTATGCCCAGAAATTCAGGAACATCCGACCGAACACGTGTCGCGATCTGAACGGGCTAGGCACTCCTATAAATACCAGGAATTAATACTTGGCAGGAGGCTGGTTGGCAAAATACGGCTCCCACACTCTGAGAAAATTACCAGGCGAGACTCCTCAGCCCTTTGTGCTATTTTCTCTGCCTTTCTCTCAGCCACCACTGACTTGGGCGTCGGAGGCTCCCCCCCCGGAAAAACACTCCGGGGGCCTCCTAACCCTTTGTTTCTGAGCTTTCAGGCACACTCCCTTGGGCGATCCATCCTCCAGGCGTTCTTCCTCCCAGAAGTCTCTCCACCAGTCATCATGACTCTAAACGATGAGGCCCCTGGCCATCATTTGGCGCCGTCTGTGGGAACCCGCTCTGAGATCGCCGTCGTTGAGACTCGGCGTTCTAAGGACAAGGGACTCCCGAGGTCCCCGTCCGCGCCTGAGATACAACCGGCTGCTGAGCAAACACTCCCAGGGACTTCTGCGCCTGAGGAAGACCGCCCTCTGGTAGTCACCATGAGCTTCTTGAGGGACTTTCAGCGTTCGGTCGTTGCTGAAGTGACCCAGCAGATCGACCGAAGGTGGCCACAGCAAGCACGGGCCCAGAGACCCCCCTCACCGACACGCCCTCGGGAGAGAAGCCCCAAGTCTACACATCGCAGTTCGGGGAGTGGAGACCCTCGCGAAGAATCATCCACAGAAGATATAGCCCTCGGGAAACGGCCTGTGGGACAAACCGGGTCCAAGCGACCGAGAGTCTCACAGCGAAGCAGTTCGTCGCCTGAGGCGAGGTCCTTGTCCCCTCAGCGCCGAACTCGCTCCCCGAAGAGGCGCCGGCGATCTCCATTCCCTGAAGAAGGCCCTAGCGCCACAGTGCTTATGGAGAGGATACTAGCACGGCTGGACAGAGTGGAGAAACAAGTGGCCAGAAAACCCGTTTGGGCCAGACTCTCTGGAACATGCTGCGAAGATGACTCCCCTTTCATTCAGGCCGTCGTTGAGGCAGCTATGCCAGGTAACTTCAGAGTACCTCGTCTGGAAATTTATGATGGCCGTACTGATCCACAGGCCCATCTGACGAAGTACAGACGCAGCATGATAATGCACGGTGCTGATGACGCTACCATGTGCAAATGCTTTGAAGTCACCCTCACAGGGCCAGCAACTGCGTGGTACAATTCATTGCCTCCAGGGACCATCACTGAGTTCCAGGAGTTGTCCACGGCCTTCACACAGCAATTCATTGGGAGCAGGCTGACTGCGAAGATGCCTATCCAGATGTTCGACATAGAGCAGAGAAACGGAGAGACCATCCGAGACTATGTCGAAAGGTTCAACAGGGAAGCCCTGAGCGTCCCAGACTTTCGGCCCGAAATCCGCATTCTTGCCATGACACGGGGCCTTCGGCGGGACTCACAGCTGTTCTACGAGTTCTCAAAGGACCCCCCGGACACCCTCGGAGAATTTTACCGAAGGGCCGAACAGCACATGACAGCCGAGGAGCTAAGAATGGCAGGGCCGAAGTCCGATCACCACCGCGCCGAAGGGTCCAATCAACAAGCTCGGCATCCGACCGAACAAGCAGGACGACCTCGGAGGATGCGGGGAAGGAAACCCCAAAGTTTCACACCATTGAGCACTACACGGACCAACATTCTCATGGCGCTGGAAAGGCAAGGGACGCAGATTCGGCGGCCAAGGGCCATGACCGCCGATAACAAAAAGAATGCCAAGAAGTTCTGCCAGTTTCATCGCGACCACGGTCATGACACCGAAGATTGCTTCCAGCTGAAGAAGTACATAGAGTCGCTGATAAAACAGGGCCAACTTCGGAAATACCTGAGGATGCCATCCCCTAAAGGCAGAAAAATGGAGGAACAAAGGGCCGAAGATGAGGACTATGACTCCGACAGGCGGAGAAATAGAAGTCCAAAAAGGCGCCCTCCACCTCCAGCAGGGGTTATCCAAACCATCACCACGGGGCTCCCATCCTCGGAAAGAAAGCGGAAAGCCAGAGAAATTGCAGTCATGGAGTATCAAAGTCCATCAAAGAAGCTGGCTCGCAAAGATGGCTCCACCGTCGTCTTCCCCCACGACGATCCGCTGCTGATTATGGCGAGAATAGGGAACTGGGACGTCAAAAGAGTGTTGCTTGATGATGGCTCAAATGCTGACGTCCTATTCTCGCACCTGCTGCCGAGCTTGGGCATCTCCAGCAGCGAACTGAAGCCTGTCACCTCGCCCACTTTTGGGGTTGGACCATCCGAACTCCCCGTCCTCGGATGGATCGACCTCCCGCTGATGATGAAAGGGACTTCGGTAGACGGAGCAGCTGAGTTGTACGCCTCCACAATGGCGAGGTTCATCGTCATGGACGTCCCGTCCTCGTACAACGCCATCCTTGGAAGGCAGACACAGGGGAACCTGCACATTCGCCCTGATGTGAAGTACTTGACTGTCACATTCGCCACCAAGGATGGAGATGCAGAGGTCTTCATAGACCAAGCCGAGGTAAGAAAGGTGTTTGTGAAAGCACGAAAAGCTCCGGCGAGCAACCTCGCGCAAACGATGGAGGCAAAGGCGCTAGAAAAAGGCAAAGAAGAAGATCTCGCCAAAGCAGAAACGGAAGCAGTAGAGCTTGTCCCAGGTCAATCTACCCGAATAGGGAAGAGCTTGGCCGAAGGTGACAAGGAAAATCTTGTATCCTTTCTGCTGGAAAATAAAGATCTGTTTGCCTACTCGCCGAAAGATATGCCAGGAGTAAACCCTGGCATAATACAGCATAGCCTCAAAGTAAGCCCGGAAGCAAAACCTGTCCGGCAAAAGAAACGGAGCATCTCAGCCCACAAAAGCAACTTTGTCAAAACCGAAGTCCAGCGTCTCCTAGATGCTGAAGTTATCAGGGAGGTCAAGTACCCCGAATGGTTGAGCAACATGGTCATTGCCACGAAAGAAGGTAGCAGCAAAACTCCGGATGTGCATCGACTTCAGAAACTTGAACGATGCTTGCCCGAAAGACTCATACCCTCTGCCGCCAATAGATCAACTGGTAGATTCAACTGCTGAGTATGGGCTCCTTAGTTTCCTAGACGCCTTCAGTGGCTACCATCAAATAAGGATGGACCCCGAAGATGAAGAGAAGACTGCCTTCATCACCGAGGGAGGAACATATTGCTATATCAGGATGCCCTTCGGGCTAAAAAATGCAGGAGCCATCTACCAGAGGCTGATGAACAAGGTCTTCAAAGACCAAATGGGGAGAAACATGGAGGTGTATGTTGATGATATGATAGTCAAGAGCAAGCTGCCTGGCTACCACGTTGCAGATTTAGAGGAAACCTTCCAAAAGCTCAGAGCCTTCGGGATCCGCCTTAATCCTAAGAAGTGCATCTTCGGGGTGACCTCGGGAAAATTCCTTGGGTACATGGTATCCAAAAGAGGCATCGATGCTAGCCCCGAGAAGATTAAGGCTCTGCTTGAGTTCCGAACTCCTGCCACAGTCAAAGACGTGCAGAGACTCACCGGAAGAATAACCTCTCTGAGCAGATTTATTTCCAGGTACGGAGATAGGTGTCGACCTTTCTTCAAAGTCCTCACAAAGGCAGCAAAAATGGAAGGCAACCTCGGAAGAAATGATCATCCTTGGGATGAAGATTGCCAAAAAGCCTGGGAAGAACTCAAAGTCTACTTGGCCAGCCTGCCGACTCTGCAACAACCTCGGGAGGGAGAGCCCCTCGTACTGTACCTCGCCGTCACAGAAAAAGCTGTGAGCTCGGTCCTTGTGAAAGAAGAAGGGCCAAAGCAATGGCCGGTCTACTATGTCAGCAAGTCCCTGCATGGCGCCGAAGTCAGGTACCCTTTGCTTCAAAAAGCTATATACGCCTTGGTGCTTGCAGGGAGAAGGCTGCGACCATACTTTCAGGCTCACCCCATCATCGTCCGAAGTAGTCTGCCACTACGGGATGTCATGAAGAGAGTTGATCATTCGGGAAGGCTCTCCAAGTGGTGCATAGAGCTGGGCGAACACGAAATCACGTATGAGCCTCGGAAGGCCATAAAAGCTCAAGCACTGGCAGATTTTATCGCCGAAATACCCACCACTGAGGAGAGCCATTCAGATCCAAAAGAGGGTGAGCCAGAATGGACCTTGCACGTAGACGGAGCCTCGGGGTCCGAACACCAGGGAGCTGGAGTAATTATCAGGGGCGCCGAAGGCCTGGAGGTAATGAAGGCTATCAAGTTTAGCTTCAACGTCACCAACAATATAGCTGAGTATGAAGCCCTCATAGCAGGATTACGCTTGGCCAGAAAGATTGGCGTGAGAAACTTAAAGGCTCACAGCGATTCCCAGCTGGTAGTTCGGCAGACGGCAAGAGATTATGGGGCGAAAGACCCAATCTTGGCAAAATATCATGAGCTGGTAGCAAAGCTCATCCAAGAGTTTGACGCCGTACGGATCGAAAATGTACCTCGGCGGAATAACACTGAGGCAGATTGCTTGGTGAAGTCGAAAACATATACCGAGGTGCTAGACCATCCAAGCATCTCAGTGCTGAGCATGGCGACCTCGGGAACAGGGTGGAAAGACCCAATAAAAAGATACCTCACAGAGAATTTGCTCCCCGAAGACCCCGGCGATGCTGCAAGACTGCGAAGACGCTCCGAAAGATTCTTCCTGATTGGCGAAGAGTTATACCAGCAGGGATATACGAATCCGCTGCAAAGATGTGTGGATGAAGAGGATACTGAAATGGTCCTTGAAGAAGTTCACGAAGGCATGTGTGGTTCGCACATTGGAACTGATGCCCTTGCAGCAGTGATACTCCGCCAAGGGTACTTCTGGCCTACCCTGAGAAAGGACGCAAGGCAGTTCGTCCGAAAGTGCGGTAGTTGCCAGAGACATGCAAAAATCCAGAGGGCACCCTCGGAAATGGTAACTTCGGAAACTATCCTTGGCCCTTCGTAGTCTGGGGTATAGACCTTATTGGGCCACTCCCCACAGCACCAGGAAGCGTGAAATTCTGCATGGTAGCAGTGGACTATTTCTCAAAGTGGGTGGAGGCAGAACCACTAGCAACTATCTCGGCAAAAGAAGTGCAGAAGTTCGTATGGAAGAACATCGTATGCAGATTTGGCATACCGTGGGTACTAGTAGCTGATAATGGATCCCAGTTCATAGACAAAGGATTCCAAGAATTTATCAGCGACCTCGGAATAAAGATGCACTTCGCCCCAGTAGCTCACCCCCAAAGTAACGGGCAGGTGGAAGTATCGAACAGGACCATAAAAGATGGCCTGAAAAAGAGACTGGGAGAAGCCAAGGGGAAATGGCCAGGAGAACTCCAAAGTGTATTATGGAGCTACCGAACGACGCCCCGAAGAGCCACAGGGGAGACTCCTTTCTCACTCGTCTTCGGAACAGAGGCCATTATCCCAATAGAGATAGTTCAACCTTCAGTACGGGTGCAAGTATTTGATGAAGGTGGTAACGACCTCGGCCTGAGAACCAATCTCGATCTTGTGGCCGAACACAGAGAAATAGCCGAGCTGAGAAGAAAAGCTTTCCAGCAAAGAGTGGCCGCGGCTATAAACTTACGAGCCAGGCCAAAAGAAATCAAGAAGGGAGACCTCGTTCTCCGAAAGGCTGACTTTGCACCCCGAAGGCCGTCCCACGGAGTACTTCGCGCAAACTGGGAAGGACCTTATCTGGTTCTCGCCGAAGTACGAAAAGGCGTGTACAAACTTGGCGACGCCGAAGGCGTAGAATTGAAAAATACTTGGCACTCAGACGCCTTGAAAAAATTCTACGCCTAAGATGAAGCGGAGGAATTGTAAGTACAGAATGCTCTTAAGGAAAGTTCTTAAGTATCCAAAATTGTGCAAAGCAGAATTCCGCGAAGATGCTCGCCACGATAAAGCGCAGATGATGAGTCCCTTGAGCCATCATGCCGGGAAAAAGTCCCTTGAGAAGTACTCGCCGAAATAAGCGCAGAGACAGTTTTCCGAAGTCCCTTGAGCCATCACGCTCGGGAAAGATGGAAAACAAAAATCTCGCAGAAGTACTCGCCATAGCCAGCGCAGAGATAATTTTCCGAACTCCCTTGAGCGAACGTGCTCGGGAAAATCCCTTGAGCGAACGTGCTCGGGAAAGTGAAAAATCTCGCGAAAGGTTTTTCGAAGTCCCTTGAGCAAACATGCTCGGGACAACTGGAAAAACAAAAATTTGACTAAAGGTTTTCCGAAGTCCCTTGAGCAATCATGTTCGGGACAAATTGGAAATGCAAAAGCCTGCAAAAAGACTTAGTCAAATTTTTTCAGACTTTCCAGAAAGTCTCTTGAGCAAACGCACTCGGGACAAAGGAACGTAAAAAAGTTTCTTTGATCGCAGGTTTTCCGAAGTCTCTTGAGCGAACGAGTTCGGGACAATGGAAATGAAGAGACTTGCAAGAAAAGACTTAGCCAAAAAATCTTCATTAAGAGCAAAGCTGCTTTACAGAAGAAGTGCCCGAAGAAGGAGCGCAAAGGAGAAAAGGAAAAAGGGGGCCCTAAAAAATAGCCTAAGGGTTCGCGGCGTCCCGAGAGCCACTCGCTGGCCCGCCCTTTTCCACCACCTTTCGTGTCGGCATTGAAGGAGGAAGTTTCAGATGCTCGACCTTGGACCATTCCCACCGAGGTCCCTCAGGAATATTTAAGGCCTCCAGAAAAGAGAGGTCTAAATTTGGGAACCTCTGGAGAACCTGGTGACGAGCAAGGCAGAAGCGGTCCTGAAAGGCAACCTTGGCCATTTGATCAGACTCATTCTTATCAAGCTCGAGGTCGTCAAGGTCGTCCTTCAGTTCAGCAATCTCCTCCTTCAGTGCCTTTATCTGCTCCGTCCCCTTGGACCCCTTCTTCAAAGACTCGACCTCAGCTCGGAGAGTATTATTCTCACTCGTCAACGACACTATAAGGCTGTCAGAACCAGCCTTGTGCTTGAGAAGATCTTCGTTGGCGGCGAGCATCCCCTTTATTTGATCACCGAGGTCAGCGATCTTCTGGGAGGAATCCTTTTGAAGTTGTTCTTTTTCCTTCCGGAACTCCTCCCGAAGGGCAGTCACTTCTTTCTCAGCAGCCTCTTTCAGCTGCTGGTTTTTGGCGGCCGACTCCGCGAGTGCGATCCTCGCCTCATTCATGGTCTGAGTGGCCGAAGTTCGGAAGGCAACCTCCCTGGCCACCCGAACTCGGAGAAAGCCGGCGTACCCCAGCAGCTGCAAAAAGATAAAACGCAAGGTCAGTAAGAGCCAAACACTTAGGAAAAAATTGAAGGGAAAGAGCTGTGAAGGATATACCTGAGCAGCATGCTCGGTGATCTTTGCGGCGAGAGTGTTATCCCCCGGATGGGCCGCCGCTATAGCCTTGAAGGAGGCCTCAGTAAGCACCCCCTTCGAAATTTCCTTCGCCATTTGAGGACAGTCCTCGGAGTACAAATTCATGTCCTCCGTGAACGTCCAGAAAGGCTCCTTTGGTATCTTCCCTTGCGGGATTTTGGCGTCCCGAAGAGCTCGCTTCCGAGCATGTTCGGCCGCCCAGTCAGGGGTAGTCAACTCCCCTGCGTGGCAAGAATGAGAAGGAGATTAAAGACAAAGAAGGCAATCCAGAAAAAACAAAGGAAGTACACTTTGTCTGGAAACAAACCTGGTGGAACCTCGACAACGACGTCCTCGGAGTCCTCGGCCTCCTCGGTTGAAATGCCCTTGCCCTTCCGCCTGCGCCGCTCCTCGGCAGAAGGTACTTCTACCACTACATCAAGGAGGGCCTGCGACGCAGTAGGACTTTGAGGAGGGACGTCGGTTGAAGGGACCTCGGAAGCAGCAGTCTCAGGCGCCGGAATCTCGGCTGTCCCAGGCTCCTCGGCAGTCTCCTCGGGAATTTCTTCTAGAGGAACCTGGGTAGTTCTCTTTGCCCGTTTCCTCGAAGGCCCCGCGCCAGTAGACTTCCGCCTTCGGGAAGCCGCCTTCTTCGTCTGATCGCCCTTCTCCACTTGGCCGGTGAAAAGGGACTTGTAATAGGCGGCAGTCCCGTCGCCCATCTCTGAAAAAGGAGAGAAACATCAGCGTAAGTCCGAGGAAAAAACAGCAAAGGAGTAGAAGATGACTCACTTTCGACAAGCGTTTCGAAAGAAATTTCCTCCTTAAGAAGCTTGACCAACCAGGAATCCTTCCCGGCGATGGCAGGAGCTGGCATCTTGAGGTCAGTCTTGTGCTCCTTTACCACCTTTAATTCCCGAAGGACCTCTTCGGTCATCAACTTCCAGTTGATTGGAAAAGGGTAAAGGGCGCGCGGAGCGACCTCGGGATCCCAGTCAGAGACAGCCCGAATGCGGGCGTCGAAATCCGCGAACACGGGAGCCAACTCTGGGGTCAGCAGCATCCTCGGATCAACAACGTCCACATCCAGTGTTCCCTGAGCCCATTTGGTCGGAACGTACGACCAGGCCTCGTCCATCTTCAGGAAGAAGAACTTCTGTTGTTGCCACCCCCGCCAGCTATCCTTAGTGGCGAAGGTGAACATGAATTTCTTGCTCCCGGATCCCCGAGGTAGCATGAAATAGAAGCCACCCTTCGGGACCACAGAGAGCTTGTAGTACTGCATAAAGATTATGAAATGGGGTTCTATCCCGAAGACGCCACACATGCAGAGGTAGGCGTTAAAATAGCAGAACGAGTTCGGGGGAAGCTGGTTCACAGCAATGCCATGAAATTTGCAGAACTCGCACACCATCTTCGGGGGAGGATACCGAAGACCGGCCTTCAGCTGGGCTCGGAAAACGGTAACCTCCTTACTATGGTTTGAAAAAGCATAATGGCTAGAACGAGGCAGCCTAGTAATGGCGTAAGAGGGAAGAAAGAATTTTTTCTTCCACCTCTCTAACTTTGCAGGGGTGGTGCAACAAGGATGGGCTAAAAGAGGCTGCCAGCTCTCAGGAATGGGCATTTTCGACATGAAAACGAGTTTGAAAACGGAAGAAAACAGTTTCCAGAGAAAAACTCAAAAGAACAGAGGGATCAAAACGCTCTGGAAAACAAAAACCCACCGAAAGATTTGCCAAAATCTGAGGACGCCGTCGTGAAAGTTGGCTGGAAAAAAGCTCTGATTAAGGTAGCTCCGCCACAGAAAGCAAGAAAGTGCAAGAACAGGGGCAAAGCAGAGAAAAGAGCAGAAGAAAAAGCAAAGGGAACTTATGATGGAATGGGCTATTTATAAAGCCAGAGGTGGGTAACCGAAACATCGTCATAAGTACCCTTTGGAGGCGAACCGTCGCCGTAACTGCTCTCTGCACCTGAAAAGGCGCGCCCTCTGTAACCGACGCGACTCTCCTCCAATGGCAAAGCGCCACGTGTCAACCGCTGCGCAAAAATGGGGGACACGTCCTCCAAACGTCCCTTGAAAACTGGGACACGTCTTCTGACATCCCTGGAAAACTGGGACGCGCCGCTCAGACTGACACGCTTGGCCAAACAGACCTGCAGAAACAAAGAGCAGGCCAACTCGAGGACGCCAAGAGACAGGCTATGGCCGAACAGCCCATGACCTTCGGGCAAGAGGTGTATCTTCGGCACAGGCTCCGCCTCGAAGACACCAAAGAACAGGCCAAGGCCGAAGAGCCCATGATCTTCGGGCAAAAGGCGCATCCTCGGAACAGGTTAAGCTTCCAAAGAGACTCCCATAAACAACCTCGGAAAGAGATGCAAAACCGAAGTCTTCACTTCGGCTTTCCAAAGGGGGGCATGTGATAGCCAAACGCTATCGCCTCTATCTGGCCGAACTCCCTGCCACAAGAATGGCCAGAAGAAGCTGGCGCTACCCGAGAAAAGGTGTGATCATGCACCTCGGGAGATAGCCGAAGAGCTCCGAGCCCGGCACGCCAGGAAAACCTGAGGACACTACTTGCCCCCCCAAGGTTGTGAACAGATCGCCTTCGGAAAAGCGGCACCAGACATAGCGAGCCGAACATGATATCCCCGAAGGCGGAACTCCCTGAAACTGGGAACCCCCGAACTGAGGGCTTGTTTCCCGAAGAGGCTCTGTCCGTACCAAAGGACGACCTCACCCAGGGACCTCGGGAGTACGGCAGGAGCAGTTATGGAAGCATTTAAGGAAGCCTCTGACACATCCATTCATAGACGCCACAATCCACCTCAAAAGGCGCACTGCCACACTGACGCCATCAAAATCACATCATGGCCCGTCTCAGCACATGGCTCAAGGCAACCTGCTACCAGCTATCTGTCTCCTACGCCCAGAAATTCAGGAACATCCGACCGAACACGTGTCGTGATCTGAACGGGCTAGGCACTCCTATAAATACCAGGAATTAATACTTGGCAGGAGGCTGGTTGGCAAAACACTGCTCCCACACTCTGAGAAAATTACCAGGCGAGACTCCTCATCCCTTTGTGCTATTTTCTCTGCCTTTCTCTCAGCCACCACTGACTTGGGCGTCGGAGGCTCCCCCCCCGGAAAAACACTCCGGCGGCCTCCTAACCCTTTGTTTCTAAGTTTCCAGGCACTCTCCTTTGGGTGATCCAATCCACCAGGCGTTCTTCCTCCCAGAAGTCTCTCCTCCAGTCATCATGACTCTGAACGATGAGGCCCCTGGCCATCAGGTATCCCGACCTCAACGTCTCCTTCCTCAAAGCTCTCGATATTCCCGAATGACCCTCCTTGCCCTGGTTGAAGATGGAGTTTCTGAATCTCCCTGAGCTTCCTTCTTCAATTGATGATGCTGACAATAATGATGAGGAGGACACTGAGGATGTAGATGCTGAAGAAACCGAAGATGGGAAAAATCACCCATAGGGCTTAGTTTCTTGTAGTAGTTTTTTTTTTTTGTACTTCACACCTTTTAATGGAATTGCCTTCATTTTTCAAAATTTTGGCTAAGTCCATAATTAGCACTATCTTCGGCAAGTATTGCTTGACTTCGACGATTCTTCAATTTTGATTCACCACCTTCGAGTGACTTTTAATCTTCAATTCAACAATGCTCAACACATTCAGTCATGTATTACCCTTGACGAAAATACTATCATGGGTTCAAAACCTTATAGCTTCTTTTCTTTATTTTTAGAGAGTTGGGTATTTTCTAAGTGTTTGAGCATAATTCAAGCAACATTTTCGAGAAACCTGCCATGTACAAAAACACTTAGCTATTTTTGGGGTCAACTAAATTCAGTCAACCTCCTTCGGTAAAACTTTGTAAAATATCACTCAGGTACTTTCGGGGTCGACCACATTTGGTCAAACTCCTTCGGTAAAAAGAAATCACCACATTTGGTTGATGTCTTTGGAGAAATCACCAAGTTCTAAGTGTACAATTTTTTCAAAGAGTCTGAATGCCATGTGTTTTTCAGCTCTTCTCCTTTTGTATTTCCAAGTTTATAGACTCTTGGCCAAACTTCTTGGACGACCAAATATGGTCCTTCCCAATTTGCTCAAAGTATGCCATGAGATGGTCTTCAGGGTTCCAGTTCCACCCTTCGGAGAACAAGGTCTCATTTCTTGATCCCTTTAGGTTTGACATGCAAGTTTGTAGCAATGGCTACCCTTTGCTAAAAGGATTTTCTTTTGAGTTCGGTCATCTCCCTATCTTCCCTCCCTCATCGAACACCTGTATTCTGATAAACGGTTGTACGACATCGACAAGGATAATGGCCTTAGTGCCAAATATGAGCAAGAAAGGTGTCTCACCAGTAGTTCTTCTAAGAGTTGTTCGATAACTCTATATGTTAGTGTTGTGCCCAAAAGCCAATCATGAGATGATTGTATTTTTGCACATTGAGTCATGATATTTTATTAAGGCATTAATCCAGCAATTATGTTTGTTGTTTTGTTCCTGCGTAACTTAACAAACCTAATTGTAACCCTAGAATAATGATATTCTTAAAAGTTCCTGGTCTAGTATTATTGTGGAGTGGGTTGCAATAATACATAACGACTAGCATATGTGAAGACTAATATGAGATATGTAGTCTACATATGGGTACAAGTTGGAGAACTTGTGTACTAGACCGACCCACCATGAGAGCACTACATGGATCGTTATATGAGTGTCATAAGTGATTCCCATAGTGATCAAGGTATATGTAGTCCTTCGACCTAAAATCATCAAGGTTCCCTACATGTGAGTCACATACTTTGATACTTTCCTTTGTTGCTCATAACTGAGTGAACTTGAAGGAGGTCATTAGGTATGTCACATATCATGCGGAGGGATTTGTATGATCAAGATGGGATTTGTCCCTCCTATGTAACGGGAGCGATATCTTCGGGCCCCTTGATAGAGTGAGACTTAGAAAATGCATGGCCATGCTCGGATGAGTTGATATGCGATATCAATGTCATCAGTTTAAGTTAGTCTACTCGGTAATCAAGAAACCAAAGATTGGGCTATACGAGAGTGACACATTCCATGTCTCGTGCTTAGTCTTGATATCTTGGACAAAGGGACAATGGCATATATCGGTGATGATCATAAAGGTTTAGTCGATTCACCAACAATCTTGTCACTTGGGCAGCAATGATGTGTTGCTAGACACCGCTCATTGCTTATGATCATAAATGTGATTTATGATTATTGCCAACATGGCAAGAGCCTATTGGGTCGCACACATAGAGCTATTTGGATCATTAGAATGCATGGGATAATTATTTGGGTTATGGTTTCACTTTAATTTCGTATTAATAATGGGCCAAGGAGTTGAGCCATTATTAAGCCCGAAATTAAATCCTAATTGGATTAGGGCTTTGAAACCCATTAGGCCTGGAAGTTGAGTCTCACTATAAATACAACTTTTAAGTGAGAAATTTGCAGGTCTCCTTGCCCTAGCCTTCCAAAAGGACAGTCGCACTCTTCTCTTGCAATTCCTTGGAGGACGCAAGCTAGCACTGCGAACGCAAGAGAAACGCATCCGCCGGGACATGGTGGAAGCGTGGTGATCCCGAGAGGCTCGTGTGGATACCATAGAGAGCTTGAACACGTCAACTGTTCAGGTTTTTTGATTCGACTCTACAGTTGAGTGAGAGATCTCAACCGAAAATTAGGTTTGAAAATTTTCAAACACCCGGTTTACCCCGTTTCACTTGGATCCTGGAGGGTTTCGGTTAAATTCCGCTGCGCTATTTGGCTCCCGAAACCCAACACTATAGTACACTCAAGAGCTCTCTTGGCCATTTTCCCTTGTCTTCTTTTAACCTCTTCTTCAGATCATCTTTCTATTGTCCTATTGAACACCTCAACTTATCCATTGCTCAGGGGATGGGCAACTAGGGCGCAGTGTAGTTTTACCCCGTGGTTAGTTGCAAATTCTTGATATCCTTTATCAATGAACAAGGAACAATTATCTGCCACGATCAGTCTCGGCACACCGAACCTGCATATGATATTCTTCCAGACAAACTTCTGGACGTCTTTTGCAGAAATTGTTGCCAGAGGCTTTGCCTCAATCCACTTAGTTAAATAATCTACTGCCAGCACACAGAGCTTCACTCCTATAGGAGCCGTCAGGAAAGGACCAATAAGGTCTATTCCTGAAACAGTGAAGGGGCAAGGATAGTCCGCTGAGGTTATTGTTTCCAAGGGTACTCTTTGGATGGTTGCATGTCGCTAGCACTTATCACATTTTTTGACGAATTGCCTTGCATCCTTCAATAAAATATGCCAGAAATATCCTTGCTAAAGCAGCACCCCCACATGGGCGTCCACAGGCTCCTTCATGGACTTCTATGAGGACTGCCATGATGTCTTCTTCACTGATACACCTTTGGAAGGGGTTAGAGTATCTTTATCGGTACAACTCTTCCCCGATCAGGAAGTATCTACCCTAGCACTTTCACACCTTCGCGGCTTCTAAAAGGTCTTCGAGCAGTTCCGAAGTCACGAGATATTTTTTGACAGGATCCTTCCATCCTTCACCCGAGGTTATAATAGACATTATTGCTATGCTCGGGTGATTGAGTACTTCAGTTGACTGCTTTGATTTGGCCAAAGTATTAGCTTCCATATTATCTCGTTGAGGTACATTTTCTATTTGGACCCTATCAAACTCTTGGATAAGCCTTTTTACAAGATTATGGTACTTTGTCAAGTTCGAGTCTTTAGTCCTATAGTCCCCTGTCATCTGCCAAACCACCAGCTGAGAATCACTGTGGGCTTTTATATTTCTAGCACCGACTCTTTTTGCCAATCGCAAGCCTACTATGAGGGCTTCATATTCGGCAACATTGTTGGTAACATTGAAACCCAATTTTATGGCCTTCGCAGCTTCCATACCTTCAGGCCTTTTGAGAATTACTCCAGCTCCCTGGTGTTCAAATCCTAAGGCACCATCAACAAATAACATCCACTCAGGTTTGGGATTTCTGAGGTCTTCTAGAGTACCTTTTGTTTTAGGCACCTCAACAATGAAATTTGCCAATGTTTGAGCTTTTATTGCCTTCTTAGGCTCATAAGTGATATCGAACTCATCGAGCTCGATGCAGCACTTTGACAGTCATCCCTAGTGGTCTACTTTCCTCATGACATCCCGTAAAGGGAAGTTACTTAACACTGTGATGGGATGTCCTTGGAAATAAGGCCGAAGTCTCCTGTTTGCCAATACTAGGGCATAGATAGCTTTTTGCAGTAGAGCGTACCTAACTTTGGCACCACGTAGGGACTTGCTTACATAGTACACTTGCCACTGTTTTCCTCCCTCTTCCCTCACCAGTACCAAACTTACTACTTTTTCAGTGACTGCTAAGTAGAGGATGAAAGGTTCTCCTTCCCGTGGTGGTCGGAGTGTCGACAGATGGATTAAGTAGCTTTTAAGTTCTTCCTAAGCATTTTGGCAATCTTTGTTCCAAGGATATTCCTCGGGAATGAAGTTGACTTCTTTTTTTCTTCTTTGGTGAGCACTTTAAAGAATGGTTGACACCGATCTCCGTATTTGGAGATGAATCTTCTAAGGGCCATAATTCGTCCTATAAGCCTCTGCACATTCTTGGTCGTTGTGAGAGTTCAAAATCCTAGCGGAGCATTAACCTTTTCTAGGTTGGCATCGATACCTCTTTCAGATACCACAAACCTAAGGAATTTGCCAGCAGTTACCCTAAACACGCACTTTTTTAGGGTTAAAATGGATTCCAAATTTTCGAAGTTGGTGGAATGTTTCCCCCAAAGTCTACAATACGACTACTAGGTTATTTACTCTTAACTATCATATCATCGATGTATACTTCCATATTTCTCCTAATTTGGGAGCTGACTACCTTGTTCATCAGCCTTTGGTATGTGGCCCTTATATTTTTAAGGCCGAAGGGCATTCTAACATAACAGTAGGTCCCGACTTCAATAATGAAGGCATTTTTTTCCTCATCTTTGGGATCCATCCGAATTTGGTGTTATCCACTAAAAGCGTCGAGAAAGCTAAGTAGACCATATTCGGCAATGGAGTCTACCAATTCGTCTATTGGTGGTAGAGGATACGAGTCCTTTGGACAAGTATCATTTATATTTCAGAAGTTGATAAACATTCGTAGTTTATTGCTCTCTTCCTTTTTTGCAACAAAAACATTGTTAAGCCATTTGGGGTACTTAACCTCCCTTATTATGCCTACCTCCGTTAGTCATTGGACTTCGGTTTTAATGAAATTGTTCTTGTGCACCAAGAGGCTATGCTTTTTCTGTCTAACAGGTTTTACCTCTGGACATACTTTAAGGCTATGCTGAATTATACCCAGGTCTACGTCGGGCATATCCTTCGGAGACTAAGCAAATAGATCTTTGTTTATTAATAGAAAGGATACAAGCCTTCCTTGTCATCTTTGGCCAGTTTTTTCCACACTCGGGTACTTCGGCCAGGGACAAGTTCGACATCCTCTATTTCTATTTTTTCAGGATCATTCTTTTCATTTTCCATCTCATATTTTCCAAACACACTCTTCTCTACCAAAGTCTTCATGTGAACTTTCACTGGACTCTATCTTGCCTTGACAAAAACCTTTCTTACTTCAGCTTGATTGATGAGTATCTTTATGACACCTTTCTTTGTTCCGAATGTAACTGTCAGGTACTTATCATCTAGATGGACATAAAGATTGCCCTTTGCCTGCCTTCTGAGGATGGCATTATATGAGGATGGGACACTTATGATGATGAACCTTATCATAATGGAGGCAAAGAGTTCTTCCTGGCTGTGGACCAAGCTGCCTCTTAGCATCAGGGGTAGATTAATCCAACCAAGTACTGGGAGTTCCAAGGGACTGATGCCGAAGGTAGGCAAGGTAATGAGTTTAAGATCACCCTTGGAAATACCCATGTTCGGCAACAAATGGGAGAACAAAATGTCGGCATTTGACCCATCGTCAATAAGCACCTTTTGACATCTTAGCTTTCTATCCTTGCCGTGATCAAGATAGGGTCATTGTGTGGAAACTTCACTGTAGACCCATCTTTCTGAACAAGCTTGTTCGTTGGGTTGCCAAATTCCATCATCGTGATTTCCCAAGCTTTCTTTTTCCCCTTAGCCGAGGGTATTCTAGTTGTGATTGTCTGGATTATACTGGCCAGAGGTGGCGTGTGTTTCCTGGGACTTCGGTTATGACGTCAGTTAGAATCATAATCCTCATCCTCCCTTTTTCTATCTTCTTCTTTTCTTTCTCAGGCTTTGGGCGATGGCATCCATAAGTAGCGATGAAGTTGCCCTTACTTTATTAAGGATTCAATATACTTTCTTAGTTGAAAGCAATCCTTGGTATCGTGCCCATGGTCCCAATGAAACTAACAAAATTTTTTCATGTTCTTTTTGTTGTCCGAGGCCATGGCCTTCAGACGTTGGATTGCGGTTCCTTGCCTTTACAAGGCCATCAGGATGTTCGTTCTTGTAGTGTTTAGGGGAGTAAATGGTATTGGCCTCTTCCCCCTTGCTTTCAAACGTCTGCCCCCTCCTTTAGCGAAATACCGAGGTTGGTGACTATGCCCCTTGAAGTGGTTATAGTTGAACTTTGGGCCACTCATTCTTAGCTCCTTGGCTGTCATGTGTGGTTTAGCCCTTCGGTAGATCCAAGGGTGTCGGGGGATCCTTGGAGAACTCATAGAAGAGTTGCGAGTCTCTCCTTAGTCCCTTGATCATAGCGAGGATTCAGATTTTGGGGCGGAAGTCCTGCACACTGAAGGCTTCTCGGTTAAACCTCTCGACAAAGTCACGAATGGTCTCCCCATTCTTTTGGGCTATGTCGAACACTTAGGCTGGCATTTTCTCCGTTGGTCTGCTTCTGATGAACAACTGGGTGAAAATGGTGGACAACTCCTAGGAACCCATTATGGTTCAAGGTGCCAAAGAGTTGTACCATGCAGTCGCTGGTCCTAACCGAGTGACTTTAAAACATTTGCAGAGGGTAGAGTCATTCGCACCATGCAATACCATGCTCTACCTATACTTCGTCAAATGGGCCTAGGGGTCACTGCACCCATCATATGTCTCTAGATGTGGTACTCGAAAATCACTGGGCATTGGTGCCCCTACAATAGTACGGGTGAAGGGGACTCCTCTCCAATAAAGGTCTCCGATAGCCTTAACCAGACAGGCTTTCAAGAGACTTGTTTTTCCATCTTTTCCAACCTCTAAAAGATTTTTTCCATCAGGATGGTAATGCCCTGGTCTCCTTGCTACTTGGGAACCGTCGGCAAAGAAGAATAGCGTCGTCTTCTTGGTGAGTAACTTCGCTAGCGCAGGGATAGGGACTTCTCATCCAAGGATGGACTTCACTGGTGAAAGGTCCTGGGCTCTTTTGACCTTGCTCCTACAGCGCGTTGCCCCCAGGACAGTATGTTCTCCGTTAAGGACTCATCATGAGGGCTTCCACTACAGGAGCTTTGGCAATGTAACCTATGACTTTTCTCCATACGGGCGTCTAAAGAAGGTGCCCTTTTTTAAGGTGTTTATGACCATCTTTGGTTGAGTTGTTGTGTCATTTCAGCCATGATAGAACGCTGAAAGTCATGTAGAAAACCCATAGTGACCGTCAGAGGATGTTTGTCCTTCGGCAAGGAAGTCTCCGCTACAGGCTGTTCGGTCATTACTTGAGTCTTCAGCGGTGGGCTGGGACCTCGGGAGTCCCTTGTTCTTTGAACGCCGAGCCTCGACAATAGTGACTTGGGGGTGAGTTCCTATAAACGGTTCCAAATGATGCCCGATGACATCTTCATTGTATGAAATGTTGGGCCTGAGAGAAATATACTTCTGGTGAGAGTGTATCTGCAAGACTTTGAAGAACATGGGTTAAAAGCTCCTTAGAGTGTGTTCTGTGGGAAGAACCTCCAACGCCTAAGTCCGTATGCAGGAGAGAAGTTGCTAGGAGCAAAGAGTAAGAGAAAGAGAGTCCCCTATCCTTACCTGGCAGCCTCCCGAGTATTTATAGGAGGATGGGGGGAGAAGGCCGTTTTGCCCAGCCTGTGCAGATCAAGACACGTGTTCAGCTAGATTTGGTTCATACCTTCGAAGACAGGTATCTCCAACTTGCTGTAGGCAGTTCTGGACAAAGGGTAAGGGCATGTGCGAGGCTTCTCTATCAGAGATCCCTCAACTGTATTTGTTGTTTCCTCGTAAGACCTCTTCGGAGGTGTGAGACCCCTTTCGGGCAAGGATTTTTCCCTAGGACTATTGGAGAAGGCACTTCGAACGGGGGGACTATCTTCGGGACATATTTTCCTCCATCAAGGATAGTGAACCTGTACTCCCGAGGTTGGTAGTGTGCACCTCCAAGGATGTCGAGGAGTTTTTTTCTCGAGTTCAACTATATGTATTACCGAGGGTGGTGTTAGGTTCCACCGAGGGAGAAGGTTTTTGTGGGCTATAGCCCTTCTGCTATCACTCCACTTCCTCTTAAGGTGGAAAGCCAAGTAAAAGGTTTTTGTGGGCGATAGCTCTTTAGCTATCACTCCACTTCTCTTTAAGGTGGAAAGCCAAGTAAATCAGTCAAAAGCACCACAGGAAACTCCCTTACCACTGGCATTGGAAACATAAGGGCAAGTTCAAAGTCAAGCAAACATGTTCAGAAAAAAAATGTGTAAAAAGACTTCAAAGTCAAGAATACATGTTCAGAAAATGAAATTTGATTAAAACATTTCAAAACCATAGAAAAACCACTTAAAACTTAGTTTGAGCAACAAGGTCAAACTTGCACCAAAACACAGTAAGATTTGGTCCTCAACTCCCCCTTTAGGCAAAATAGGTTGTTCTTGTAACCCTAAGCATTAATCAAGTTTATTTTACTTGAAGAAATGTGTCTAAACTATTTCCCATGGATTTGAGGCAGAAAAAGAGAAAATCACCTTAAAACCCCAATTATGTCAACACAACAATAAGAACATGTTTGACTTGACATTCAACTTTGGAAGAAATCAAAATGTTGTCTGAAACACTTTCATTAATAACCTTAAATACGTAAAAAAAGTTTAATCCAACCGTTCCACACTCATTAAATCACATGTACATGTATTGAACCCTAAGTGTAAAGACACAAGACTAAGGGTTAAAACCCCATTCTACCAATACTAGGTTTCTACTATTTGAACAGAACATCAAAACATACTTAGGCTTGAGTTTTAGCCAAGCTTCCTCCCACTTTGGCATAAAAAATATCCAATAGCTCTGCACAACTTAAACACTAGGCACGTTAGTCATCTGGCTCAAGTAATTCAACTCAGTCAACATTATATAGTCATGTATATAGCAAACCTATAGTCACAAACTCACAAAACAAGTAGAAGCTTAGTTAGCCCTATGTTCAGTGTCTATAATTGGAAACTTAGTAAAGAAACAATAAGAAAACCATACATGAATTCAACAAGCAAACACAACAAGATAATTTAAATGATATGAGCTACTAAAAACATTCACTTATGCATAATTGATCAATTAGCCATAAGGCCATAAAGGTTTCTATTTGCTTGTCTACCCTAGAACAATTCTGGTAACACTTGATCCTTGTCAAAATCAAGCTATAGCATTTCATGATCTGAAGCTAAGCTCATCTAGTCTTTGTTTGCTACTCATGCTTCTAATTCTTCATTTTATGGTTGATGTCTAACATCAATCCAGTTAATAACCACATAATATTAAAAGAAAATCCATGACGAATCAAGTTTTCTTACCAAACCTCATGTTTTGTATTGCCTTCCCTTCAAAATTAGCCTTGTCTTCAAACTCAAGTTTGTCACACCCCACACTGGCCCCGGCTAGTGTATACATAGTATTACTCAAAGACACTAACATATAATCAGTAGGTGCACTTATAATGATTAATAAATAGACTCATGGCTCAGCCATGTCCTTTCATACATGCTTGTAAGATCTACTCATATGGCTAAGACCTGGGAGGTGCCCCAAGAGGCTTGCCAATTATACATACAACTAATACTTGCATCACAAGGCAAGATTTAGATGTCTTCTCATTTAAATGCATGTGTGTGCTCATCAAGTGTGGCATTTCAATGCATGGTAACCAAGAAGCCCATAACTTTCAAAGTTTGAAATCATAAGTTTTCCCCATGTCTTATGCATCACAAGTCCAAAAGAGGTTCACAACACCACATGGTTTATAACCAAGAGTATACATAACAACATAACATAAACTTGATCTTCCATCCATAACATTTACGTAAAAGTCATATGCCATCTGAGGCCTGATCCACTCAAATATACATCTAACTAGTGCATACTCCTTGGAACATTACCAAGAGCACTCAAAATACAAACATCACTTAGTTATGCATTACATGCCCATGCACTTAAAAGTACTCGAAACCTACTTTGAAAGTATAGTACAATACCAATGCTTGCAAAAAGAGTGCTACAACTAGACCCATAATCAAAAGTGCAAGCCACAAGACTAAAGCCCATGAGCACACATCCATGCTTCTAAACTTGTCCCACACTCTACACACATCCTACAAAACTCAGACACATGAGTTTGCCAAAATATACAAGACTTGCACTAAGTACTTATTGAGCAATTCTCTCGGTTTAGTACATACCTTGTCACAACCGACTACTAGCTTAGCACACAAGCTAGTCAAGCTCAAATCCCTTTCCTGAAATACATACATAAACAGGGCATGAGTTATATAACTCAGTAAGGATTTCATTCAGCTCATTAGAGCTTATTTAGTTAAGCCGAACGCTTAACCTCCCATAATCAAGCTTATCCTACAACAAAGACACAAAAACACCAAACACAAGTATATAGAACAACATATATATATATATATATATATAATCAACCACAACTAGTAATGGTTAGCAAGCACAAACAAAACATTAAAGCACACAGCTCACATACCACACACATTATTCGTTCTCGGCCAAAAGCCAATCTAGCAAGTACAACATTTCCATTCCCTAATTCTTCTCCATTAATTCCCATTCCACTAGAGCTCCAAGTTAATTCATAGGTTGGCCTACCCATGAAGATCTTTAGTACTTGCTTATAGGAAACTAGCTAGTAACCAATCAATTATACCTGAAGGTAACCACATAGCCCCTACAACAATCCAAGCTCATTTAGCTCAAAATACTATCACTTAGATGCATAATACTCACTTGAATCACAAAAAGGTACCAAAATCAAGTAGAGTGTTGTGAATCCCTACCAACTTTAATTTTAAGCCTCAGCCAAGCCTTCCAAATGCAAGAATCCAAGCTTGAAAATGCAATGCCAAGTTTGTTCAAGGCCAAAATCCACTCAAATAAGCTTGATTCTTCAATTTAATCTCAGGACATCATCATTAATTTGCCATACACTAGAGCTCTCTCCTCTCAAACTTCCTGGTTAGCTCAACAATGGAGCTTTGACCTGAAATTAAGAGTTTTGACTTAAATGGAAGCATGCAATCCGGTTAGGTGCCAAATGGCTAAAAAATGGGGCTAATACTAGCCTTAGTAAGTCTACTTCATGCATGGCACAAAATGGTCCTCCAATAAAATATACCCTTAGTATTAGGCACTCAATTATGTGTGTAATCAAGTCTTTAAGCTTCATTTCTTCCACAAAACCCGTTATGTTTGTTTACACCACTAAACCATTAAACATGTCCATGCGTGTGCCTGATAAGTCCACCATTGTCATTACCTCACATATCTTTGAAGTACACCAAGTATAACACTTAATTCTCTTATTATGCTTTATTTATTTTTAACTTAGGTTTATCTTAAAACTGAGGGCCATGACAAAGTTGCTACCTTCACTAGCAAAAAACACCACAACTCCTAAGCCTGTGATCAAATTACCCAAAAATCTCATGTTCTTCTCTTAATTTTCTGTGATATAACTTCCCTTAAGCTTCACAAAAGGTTAGGGTTGAAGGTTAGAAGCCACTAGGGTAGAATAATCTTGAGCTTGACAACAAAACAACACACCTAGTGAATGGGGTCCAAAGCCCAGTTTTTCCTTTGAGCTTCTCTGCATGTTGCATTCTAATCCTTTAGTTCAAACATGATACTGACTTAGTCATTAAATTCTTTTGTTTAAACACTTATTTCATTGTTTCATTTAAGTCGTCCACTTTTTAATGCCTTGCAATTTATTCCCTAAATGCCCTTATTTTTCATTTAGCGCCCAAAACTAGTCTTTATTTTGTATTTTCAATTTGGCCTTGACTTTCCTTCATTCCCAAACTTAGTCACTTAAGTCAAGATTCTTCTGAAAAATTACTAAGCCCTTAGTCCACGACCTTTCTTAAGCAACTTTGTAAATCAAAACTATCAAGTATAAAGCAAATTTTTTTTAACTAAAGGGTTACTTAGAAAAGGGGTTACAATTCCCCTACTATTAGAAAGAGAAGGCCAAAAAGAGATGAGGTGGCAACAATATGGAAGGAACCGAGGAGGTTAGCAATTTTGGAAATGTTAAGATTAGAAGGAGAGATTGAGGCAAAAGGCTCTGCTTAAAGGAAGCTAGGTGATAACGGAAAAGAGTTGACGACATCGAGGAAATAAATAAGAAGCTCAATGGGAGTAAGGCTAGTCAACAACAGGGATGGAGATGTCTAAAGGAGGAGAATTAATGCAAGTCGACGCTGAGGATGGAAATCTGAAGAGGTAGGGTATAAAGGCAAAATTGGAAGCTAAAAGGGACTTCTGCCTTTACCTTGGATTACATGAAATACCAAATGTTGCAAAGGTAATGGGATAGAGAGAGTATTATGTATACCACCAAAATAAAAAGAAGAAACATAAAGACATGTCCCTAAAAAAAAGAGCAAGAGAAATATTGTAATTTCATGTAAATAAAAAGCAACAAATCTAATGATAACTAATAAAAATTAGAATCAAATATCTAGAATTTTCTTGATTGCTTTTAATTTTTTCTACAGAAAAGTTATTTATTGATCAAATCTAATTTAGAGCTCTATTTTTGTTATCTTCACTTATTTGGCTTCAATAACTTTCATATTTTATTAGATTTCATAAAAGATTGATTTCTGAATTCCAATTACATGTCTAGTTATTCTTTGTTTATAGCTCTATCTACTCTATCCAGATATAGATAAAAATAGCACATTTGAGGAAATAAATTAAAAAAAGAGTTGATTTAACTACTTAATTAGAATATTATATTATCATGTTTTTTTTTATTTTTTTGGATTCTAAACAACACTTAAAATAAAAGATCAAAATTAAACAAAAAGAAGACATTAATATGCAAAAAATTAAATAAATAATGAACTAAAAAATTAAAGATAAAGACAAGGGGAAAATCATCACAAAGCTAAAGATTGAATGATTTCTTGGTTTGCCTAAACGATTAATAATTCTCATTTATTTAACAAGAAAAGTGAGAAAATCTTTAGAAGAAAAAGGTTAAATGACACCCACATCCCTAAACTATCCCAATGTTGCTTAATCGTCTCAAAACTATGCAATTTTTTCCCAACTTCCATCACTTTTTAATGGTTGGCATATGGTATGACAACAGGTGTAACAATTTGGTAGTTTGAGGACAATGATGCAACAATTGGATAGTCTGATGACAATGGTGCAACAATTGGGTTGTTTGAGGATGATGATGCAACAATTCAAAGTTTCAGGACGATTAAGCAACATTGGGCATAGTTTAAGGACAATCAGTGTCATTTAACCGAAAAAAATATCAAAGTAAAAGTAGAGAGAATAAAAGGATTTTTTTTTACTTTTTAATAAATCAATAAAACAGATTCTTTAAACAATAAGAAAAATATACATTATTAGATAGTTAGAACTTATGAGCCTAAGGGTTCGCAGCGTCCTGAGAGCCACTCGTTTGTCCACCCTTTTCCGCCACCTTCCGCGCTGGAATTGGAGGAAGCTTCAGATGTTCGATCTTGGACCATTTCCACCGAGGTCCTCCAGGAATGTTTAGACCCTCTAGAAAAGAGAGGTCCAGACCTGGGAACCTCTGGAGAACCTGGTGCCGAACGAGGCAGAAGCCGTCCTGAAACGCGACCTTGTTCATTTGATCAGACTTGTTCTTCTTAAGCTCAAGGTCGTCAAGCTCGTCCTTCAGATCCCCGACCTCCTCTTCCAGCACCTTTATCCGCTCCTCCCCCTTCGGCTCCTTCTTCAAAGACTGGACCTCGGCTTGAAGGGTTTTCTTCTCAGACAAGAGCGTGACTATGATATTCTCTCTTTTTTTGCCTTGTCTTGGAGAAGGTCTTGGTTTGCAGCGCGCAGCCCCGCCACATGATTGCGGAGGTCGGCAATCTTCAGGGAGGAGTCCGCCATCAAAACTTCCTTCTCCTTTCGGAACTCCTCCCGAAGGGTGGCAGCTTCCTCCTTCGCAGCATCTGCCAGCTGCTGGTTCTTGGCGGTCAATTCCGAGCACGTCGCTTTCGCCTTTTCTAGGGCCTCTGAGGCCGAAGCTCGGAATGCCGTCTGCCTGGCTACCCGAACTCGGAGAAAGCCGGCGTACCCCAGCAGCTGCAAAGGAGATAAAACGCAAGGTCAGTAAGAGCCAAACACTTAGGAAAAAATTGAAGGGGAAGAGTTGTGAAGGATATACCTGAGCAGCATGCTCGGTGATCTTTGCGGCAAGGGTGTTATCCCCTAGATGGGCCGCCGCTATAGCCTTGAAGGAGGCCTCGGTGAGCACCCCCTTCGAAATCTGCTTCGCCATTTCAGGACAGTCCTCGGAGTACAAGTTCATGTCCTCCGTGAATGTCCAGAAAGGCTCCTTTGGTATCTTCCCTTGCGGGACTTTGGCGTCGCGACGGGCCCTCGCCTCCGCGTGTTCGGCCGCCCAGTTCGGGGTAAGTAACTCCCCTGCAGGGCGAAAAAGAGAAACAGGTCAGAGACAAAGGCAAATTCCAGAAAAAACAAAGGAAGTACACTTTGTCTGGAAACAAACCTGGCGGGACCTCGGCAACATCGTCCTCGGAGTCCTCGGCCTCCTCGGCCAAAATGCCCTTACCCTTCCGCTTGCGCCGCTCCTCGGCAGAAGGTACTTCTACCACTACATCAAGGAGGGCCTGCGACGCAGTAAGGACTTTGAGGAGGGACGTCGGTTGGAGGGACCTCGGAAGCAGCAGCCTCAGACGCCGGAACCTCGGCTGTCCCAGGCTCCTCGGCAGTCTCCTCGGGAATTTCTTCTAGAGGAACCTGAGCAGCTCTCTTTGCCCGTTTCCTCGAAGGACCCGCGCCAGTAGACTTCCGCCTTCGGGAAGCCGCCTTCTTCGTTTGATCGTCCTTCTCCACTTGGCCGGAGAAGAGGGACTTGTAATAGGCGGCAGTGTCGTCGCCCATCTCTGAAAAAGGAGAGAAACATCAGCGTAAGTCCGAGGAAAAAACAGCAAAGGAGTAGAAGATAACTCACTTTCGGCAAGCGTTTCGAAAGAAATCTCCTCCTTAAGAAGCTTGACCAACCAGGAATCTTTCCCGGCAATGGCAGGAGCTGGCATCCCGAGGTCAGTCTTGTGCTCCTTTACCACCTTTAGTTCCCGAAGGACCTCTTCGGTCATCAACTTCCAGTTGATTGGAAAAGGGTAAAGGGCGCGCGGAGAGACCTCGGGATCCCAGTCAGAAACAGCCCGAATGCGGGCGTTGAAATCCGCGAACACGGGAGCCAACTCTGGGGTTAGCAGCATCCTCGGATCACCAACGTCCGCATCCAATGTTCCCTGGGCCCATTTGATCGGAACGTCCGACCAGGCTTCAGCCATCTTCATGAACAAGAACTTCTGTTGCCACCTCCGCCAGCTATCCTTAGTGGCGAAGGTGAACATGAGTTTCTTGCTCCCGGATCCCCGAGGCAGCATGAAATAGAAGCCACCCTTCGAGACCACAGAGAGCTTGTAGTACTGTATAAAAATCCTGAAATGGGGTTCTATCCGGAAGACGCCACACATGCAGATGTAGGCGTTGAAATAGCAGAACGAGTTCGGGGGAAGCTGGTTCACCGCAATGCCATGAAATTGGCAGAACTCGCACACCATCTTCGGGGGAGGATACCGAAGACCGGCCTTCAGCTGGGCTCGGAAAACGGTAACCTCCTTACTATGGTTTGAAAATGCATAGTGGCTAGAACAAGGCAGCCTGGTAACGGCGTAAGAGGGAAGAAAGAATTTTTTCTTCCACCTCCCTAACTTCTCAGGGGTGGTGCAACAAGGATGGGCTAAAAGAAGCTGCCAGCTCTCAGGAATGGGCATTTTCGACATGAAAATGAGTTTGAAAACAGAAGAAAACAGTTTCCAGAGAAAAAATAAGCCAGAGGTGGGTAACCGAAACATCGTCATAAGTACCCTTTGGAGGCGAACCGTTGCCGTAACTGCTCTCTGCACTTGAAAAGGCGCGCCCTCTGTAACCGACGCTGTCACACCTCACACAGGCCCTGGCCTGTAAGTCCCCAACCTGACTCACAAGCCCAAACTAAAAACTGGGTAACTAGCCCTCGGCCATACCACATGGACTATCTTTAAGTCTTATTTTCTTAAGGTAATGGGCCTGGGAGGTGGCCCAGGTGGCTTTCAAACCAAACTAGTAATTACTTGCAGCGTAAGTAAGGCCCAAACCACTTTCTTGCATGACAAGCAAGGCAACAAATAATGCAGCTTTCAGTGCATACTTGGTGTGCAATCAAGTGTGCTATCTATATGGCAACCAAGAAGCCCACAGAGTTGGTTTAGGATTTGAAAACCACAAGATATAATGCATGAAGCTCTCGGCCAAGCAAACATACATAATGGGGGCACCTCAAATTTGCAAGGTCAAGGCCAACCATATCACTTAAGTGCCAAACTTTGGCCCATAATACTCATAACACCAAACCATACACATAAACATCCATAGTCATACATAACTTGGCATACAATATCCTCCAAAATATTAGCAACATCTAGGTATCCGAGACTACAATATACACAACCAAAAGTGTAGTCTACCTAGCAAATAACATGGCTAAAATGCCAAGCACCCATAAGTTGTTCATGCCAAGTTAAGTACAAACCGAGACCCCAAATCCTAATGCTCAAACATCACCTTAAGGATCCCATACAAGAGCACACACTGCAACACCAAACCCACGGCCATGTTCATGGTCATAAAGGTGAAAAGCAAAACCAGAGCTAAAGTCCAAATATCCATGCTCTCCTAGACAGTTCCCACTCTACAGCCTGCAAGCTTAAACCATAAGTCTCGGCCAACTCACAATAAGACTTGCAAATAATTCTAAAGTGTCAGGCCAAGCACACATTGGCACATACCTTAGCAACAAAGCAAATAAACACTAAGTGCACACACAAGGCAGCTTAGCACTACTCAGGCTGAATATCCTTGCCTGAAAAGTAAATGGAGAATGGGCAGTGAGTTTAACTCAGTAGGATTCACTTCATTATACCCAACTCTTAAAGAGTTTATTTAGTTAAGCCGAGTGAACACTTAAGGCTTAACCTCCAATTAGTTAGCTCAACCTGCAAAACAAACACAAAGAAAAGAAAAGCAGGTGTATCCATATATAATAACAATAATGGGGGTTAGCATGCACAAGAAATCACCAAAGCACACAAGTACTCACACACACTTCACATTGTTGCTCTCGGCCATATAAGCCATACATGTACCAGTGTGCAATCCTTGCACATAACCTTACCAAAACATTCCATATGGAGCTCCCAAAATGCCAAGCAAATAGGCCACATTCACTTGCATTTTTAGTACATGTACTATAGTCAATTAGCTAATCAACATTGCAACCCAATATATCCAATAAGCCCATCAAGTAACTAAGATCACATGGCAGATTTTTAACCATCACTTAGCCACCTTAACACTTGAACCATGGCATACATTACCAAGCGTACTCAAGTGTAGTGAACCCTACCTCAATCTCTCGGTCTCCAATAGAACTTCAAGTGTCCAAGTGCCCTTCAACCACAATGCCTACCATAATAAGGCATAATCATTAACAACATAACCCATGGATCAAATACCATGATTTCAATGATGGACACCATCAACCAATACTTGGAAGCTCTCGGCCATATAAGCCAAAATAATTAAACATAATTTGCCCATTAGTCTTACATACTATAATTCACTATAAACACCAATAAACACTAACCATGGCATACATGCTATAATTCACCATAAACACCAATGAACACTATCCATGGCATACATGCCAAGTAAACAAGTGAAATATACTATTTCACTTCAATCCAAGCTTTCGGCCATAACACATATTTTCACATAGCTGCATTCTTTTCAATATACCAATTCACTAAATGGATACCCAAACAACTAGTGAACTCACTCATGGCACAATCACCATGCACATAAGCTAAATTCCAAGTAAACACCCAATTTCTTCCTCTCGGCCATAGTACCCATTTCGCATACTCATGTTCCTCATTCATTTCATTCCTTTATACACACACCAATGCATCATTAGGCATGGTTCATGGCGTCAATGCCATGTAAACAACAATTGATCATGAGTTACCTCCAATCTCACTTTCGGCCAAAGCACAACTTGCACACACTTGGTGTTCTTCGTCCAACCAACCTATCACAAGGTTAAACACTCATCAATAAGCATCACACATGGATTAATTTCCATGAATTCCAAGAAGAACACCAAGAACACACATCCAAGACCTTCGGCCATACTAGGTTTCTCACCAAGCATTTCAATGCTTAATTTTTCCCAAGCTCAACAACAAAATGAGCATCCAATATCCTTGTTCATGGAAGAAATTACCATGGATTCAAGGAAATCAAGGTTACCTCAAGAACCCTAGCTCAATTGGCTCGGCCTTCACCAATTCTTCATGAACAAAGCTTGATTCCAAGCAAGAGCAAGGCAAATCCCTCTTTCCAAGCTTGAATCCACCCAAAAGCTCAAAAACTTTGGATTTAGAAGCAAGATTGTGAAGGAACTCTCTCTAGGTGCTCTCGGTTTCACAAGCACATTCCACTTATGCACAAGGCCGCCACTCCATTTTGTATGTACATGGACACTTAAGTCCACACATGCCTCAAATTGCCCAGCTAGTAAACAACACAAGTACCCATGTGTCATAAACTCACATGCATAACCGGCTATATAACCAACATTAGGACTAGTTAGTTTAACTAGTAACTAGTGAATAGTACCCTAGTGGTAGACAAGAATTTGACTAGTAATCATTGTTGTCTCCCACAAATGGTCTAGTTTTACACTAGCCATTATAGAATTTTGCATGGCTCTCAATACCATCTTTAAACTTGTGGTTTCACTTATACCACTTAAATTGATGCACAGTTCGGTCCTCTTTCTTAATTTTCTGTCAGCATTCCAAACGTACATTTCCCATGTGCAACTAAGTCCTGAAAGTCTTCTGTTTTGCACATAGGCCACTGTGCCAGTCTCCACGAGTCCTCTTTCTTCCCTTTTTGTTTTCTCTCA
>SMDT01002387.1:0-39334 GCA_005392925.1 Aquilaria sinensis
GGTGCCTCTTTTCCGAAGGCGATCTGTTTGCAACCTCAGGGGGCTAGTAGTATCCTCAAGTTTCCTGGCGTGACGGGCTCGGAGCTCTTCGGCTATCTCCCGAGGTGTATGATCTCACCTTTTCTCGGGTAGCGCCAGTTTCTTCTGGCCATTCTTGTGGCAGGGAGTTCGGCCAGATAGAGGCGATAGTCTTTGGCTATCACATGCCCCCCTTTGGAAAGCCGAAGTGAAGACTTCGGTTTTGCATCTCTTTCCGAGGTTGCTCTTGGGAGTTTCTTAGGAAGCTTAGCCTGTTCCGAGGATGTACCTCTTGCCCGAAGGTATGGGCTGTTCGGCCTTGGCCTGTTCTTTGGTGTCTTCGAGGCGGAGCCTGTGCCGAAGACACACCTCCTGCCCGAAGGTCATGGGCTGTTCGGCCATAGCCTGTCTCTTGGCGTCCTCGAGTTGGCATGCTCTTTGTTTCTGCAGGTCTGTTTGGCCAAGCGTGTCAGTCTGAGCGGCGCGTCCCAGTTTTCCAGGGATGTCAAAAGACGTGTCCCAGTTTTCAAGGGACGCTTGAAGGATGTGTCCCCCATTTTTGCGCAGCGGTTGACACATGGCGCTTTGCCATTGGAGGAGAGTCACGTCGGTTACAGAGGGCGCGCCTTTTCAGGTGCAGAGAGCAGTTACGGTGACGGTTCGCCTCCAAAGGGTACTTATGACGATGTTTCGGTTACCCACCTCTGGCTTATAAATAGCCCATTCCATCATAAGTTCCTTTTGCTTTTTCTTCTGCTCTTTTCTCTGCTTTGCCCCTGTTCTTGCACTTTCTTGCTTTCTGTGGCGGAGCTACCTTAATCAGAGCTTTTTTCCAGCCAACTTTCACGATGGCGTCCTCAGATTTTGGCAAATCTTTCGGTGGGTTTTTGTTTTCCAGAGTGTTTTGATCCCTCTGTTCTTTTGAGTTTTTCTCTGGAAACTGTTTTCTTCCGTTTTCAAACTCGTTTTCATGTCGAAAATGCCCATTCCTGAGAGCTGGCAGCCTCTTTTAGCCCATCCTTGTTGCACCACCCCTGCAAAGTTAGAGAGGTGGAAGAAAAAATTCTTTTTTCCCTCTTACGCCATTACTAGGCTGCCTCGTTCTAGCCATTATGCTTTTTGAAACCATAGTAAGGAGGTTACCATTTTCCGAGCCCAGCTGAAGGCCGGTCTTCGGTATCCTCACCCGAAGATGGTGTGCGAGTTCTGCAAATTTCATGGCATTGCTGTGAACCAGCTTCCCCCGAACTCGTTCTGCTATTTTAACGCCTACCTCTGCATGTGTGGCGTCTTCGGGATAGAACCCCATTTCATAATCTTTATGCAGTACTACAAGCTCTCTGTGGTCCCGAAGGGTGGCTTCTATTTCATGCTACCTCGGGGATCCGGGAGCAAGAAATTCATGTTCACCTTCGCCACTAAGGATAGCTGGCGGGGGTGGCAACTGGCGGGGGTGGCAACAGAAGTTCTTCTTCCTGAAGATGGACGAGGCCTGGTCGTACGTTCCGACCAAATGGGCTCAGGGAACACTGGATGTGGACGTTGTTGATCCGAGGATGCTGCTGACCCCAGAGTTGGCTCCCGTGTTCGCGGATTTCGACGCCCGCATTCGGGCTGTCTCTGACTGGGATCCCGAGGTCGCTCCGCGCGCCCTTTACCCTTTTCCAATCAACTGGAAGTTGATGACCGAAGAGGTCCTTCGGGAACTAAAGGTGGTAAAGGAGCACGAGACTGACCTCAAGATGCCAGCTCCTGCCATCGCCGGGAAGGATTCCTGGTTGGTCAAGCTTCTTAAGGAGGAAATTTCTTTCGAAACGCTTGTCGAAAGTGAGTCATCTTCTACTCCTTTGCTGTTTTTTTCCTCGGACTTACGCTGATGTTTCTCTCCTTTTTCAGAGATGGGCGACGGGACTGCCGCCTATTACAAGTCCCTTTTCACCGGCCAAGTGGAGAAGGGCGATCAGACGAAGAAGGCGGCTTCCCGAAGGCGAAAGTCTACTGGCGCGGGGCCTTCGAGGAAACGGGCAAAGAGAGCTGCCCAGGTTCCTCTAGAAGAAATTCCCGAGGAGACTGCCGAGGAGCCTGGGACAGCCGAGATTCCGGCGCCTGAGACTGCTGCTTCCGAGGTCCCTTCAACCGACGTCCCTCCTCAAGGTCCTACTGCGTCGCAGGCCCTCCTTGATGTAGTGGTAGAAGTACCTTCTGCCGAGGAGCGGCGCAGGCGGAAGGGCAAGGGCATTTCGACCGAGGAGGCCGAGGACTCCGAGGACGTCGTTGTCGAGGTTCCACCAGGTTTGTTTCCAAACAAAGTGTACTTCCTTTGTTTTTTCTGGATTGTCTTCTTTGTCTTTAATCTCCCTCTCATTCTTACCATGCAGGGGAGTTGACTACCCCTGACTGGGCGGCCGAACATGCTCGGAAGCGAGCTCTTCGGGACGCCAAAATCCCGCAAGGGAAGATACCAAAGGAGCCTTTCTGGACGTTCACGGAGGACATGAATTTGTACTCCGAGGACTGTCCTCAAATGGCGAAGGAAATTTCGAAGGGGGTGCTTACCGAGGCCTCCTTCAAGGCTATAGCGGCGGCCCATCCGGGGGATAACACTCTCGCCGCAAAGATCACCGAGCATGCTGCTCAGGTATATCCTTCACAGCTCTTTCCCTTCAATTTTTTCCTAAGTTTTTGGCTCTTACTGACCTTGCGTTTTATCTTTTTGCAGCTGCTGGGGTACGCCGGCTTTCTCCGAGTTCGGGTGGCCAGGGAGGTTGCCTTCCGAACTTCGGCCACTTAGACCATGAATGAGGCGAGGATCGCACTCGCGGAGTCGGCCGCCAAAAACCAGCAGCTGAAAGAGGCTGCTGAGAAAGAAGTGACTGCACTTCGGGAGGAGTTCCGGAAGGAAAAAGAAGAACTTCAAAAGGATTCCTCCCAGAAGATTGCTGACCTCGGTGATCAAATAAAGGGGATGCTCACCGCCAACGAAGATCTTCTCAAGCACAAGGCTGCTTCTGACAGCCTTATAGTGTCGTTGACGAGTGAGAATAACACTCTTCGGGCTGAGGTCGAGTCTTTGAAGAAGGGGTCCAAGGGGCGTTGGAGATAAAGGCGCTGGAAGGAGGAGATCGCGGATCTGAAGGACGAGCTTGACGACCTCGAGCTTGAGAAGAACAAGTCTGATCAAATGGCCAAGGTCGCCTTTCAGGACGGCTTCTGCCTTGCTCGGCACCAAGTCCTCCAGAGGTTCCCAGATCTGGACCTCTCTTTTCTAGAGGCTCTAAACATTCCTGGGGGACCTCGGTGGGAATGGTCCAAGGTCGAACATTTGAACCTTCCTCCTTCAATTCCAGCGCCAAAGGTGGTGGAAAAGGGCGGGCCAACGAGTGGCTCTCGGGACGCCGCGAACCCTTAGGCTATTTTAGGGCCCCTTTTCCTTCCCTTCTATTTTGTATTCCTTCTTCGGGCACTTCTTTATTGTAAAGCAGCTTACTCCTTAATGAAGACTTTTTTGGCTAAGTGTTTTCTTGCAAGTTTCTTCATTTCCATTGTCCCGAACACGTTCGCTCAAGAGACTTCGGAAAACCTGCGATCAAAGAAACTTTTTTACCTTCCTTTGTCCCGAGTGCGTTTGCTCGAGAGACTTTCTGGAAAGTCTGAAAAAATTTGACTAAGTCTTTTTGCAGGCTTTTGCATTTCCAATTTTTCCCGAACATGATTGCTCAAGGGACTTCGGCAAACCTTCAGTCAAAAAATTTTTGTTTTTCCAGTTGTCCCGAGCATGTTTGCTCAAGGGACTTCGGAAAACCTTCCGCGAGATTTTTCACTTCCCATTTTCCCGAGCATGTTCGCTCAAGGGACTTCGGAAAAAATTATCTTTTTTTGGCTACGGCGAGTACCTTCTGCGAGATTTTTGTTTTCCATCTTTCCCGAGCATGTTCGCTCAAGGGACTTCGGAAAATCATCTCTGCGCTTTATCACGGCGAGTACTTCTGCGGAATTTTGTTTTCCATCTTTCCCGAGCGTGGCGGCTCAAGGGACTTTGGAAAGCCATATCTACGCTTTATCATGGCGAGCGTCTTGCGCGGAATTTTGTTCATTTCTGTACTTAAGGAATTTTCTCAAGATACTACTGTACTTAGAACATTTTTTGTACAACATACCTCTTCCGCTCAACCTTACGCGTAGAATTTTTTCAAGGCGTCTGAGTGCCAAGTATTCTTCAATTCTACGCCTTCGGCGTCGCCAAGCTTGTACACGCCTTTTCGTACTTCGGCAAGAACCAGATAAGGTCCTTCCCAGTTTGCGCGAAGTACTCCGTGGGACGGCCTTCGGGGTGCAAAGTCAGCCTTTCGGAGAACGAGGTCTCCCTTCTTGATTTCTTTTGGCCTGGCCCGTAAGTTTACAGCCGCGGCCACTCTTTGCTGGAAAGCTTTTCTTCTCAGTTCGGCTATTTCTCTGTGTTTGGCCACACGATCGAGATTGGTTCTCAGACCGAGGTCGTTACCACCTTCATCAAATGCTTGCACCCATACTGAAGGTTGAACTATCTCTACTGGGATAATGGCCTCCTTTCCGAAGACGAGTGAGAAAAGAGTCTCCCCTGTGGCTCTTCGGGGCGTCGTTCGGTAGCTCCATAATACGCTTTGGAGTTCTCCTGGCCATTTCCCTTTTGCTTCTCCCAGTCTCTTTTTCAGGCCATCTTTTATGGTCCTGTTCGATACTTCCACCTGCCCGTTGCTTTGGGGGTGAGCTACTGGGGCGAAGTGCATCTTTATTCCGAGGTCGCTGATAAATTTCTGGAATCCTTTGTCTATGAATTGGGATCCATTATCAGCCACTAGTACCCTCGGTATGCCGAATCTGCATACGATGTTCTTCCATACGAACTTCTGCACTTCTTTTGCCGAGATAGTTGCTAGTGGTTCTGCCTCCACCCACTTTGAGAAATAGTCCACTGCTACCACGCAGAATTTCACGCCTCCGGGTGCTGTGGGGAGTGGCCCAATAAGGTCTATACCCCAGACTGCGAAGGGCCAAGGATAGTCTGCCGAAGTTACCATTTCCGAGGGTGCCCTCTGGATTTTCGCGTGTCTCTGGCAGCTACCACATTTCCGGACGAACTGTCTTGCGTCCTTTCTCAGGGTAGGCCAGAAGTATCCTTGGCGGAGTATCACTGCTGCAAGGGCATCAGTTCCAATGTGTGAACCACACATGCCTTCGTGAACTTCTTCAAGGACCATTTCAGTATCCTCTTCATCCACACATCTTTGCAGCGGATTCGCATATCCCTGTCGGTATAACTCTTCGCCAATCAGGAAGAATCTTCCGGAGTGTCTTCGCAGTCTTACAGCATCGCCGGGGTCTTCGGGGAGCAAATTCTCTGCGAGGTATCTTTTTATTGGGTCTTTCCACCCTGTTCCCGAGGTCGCTATGCTCAGCACTGAGATGCTCGGATGGTCTAGCACCTCGGTGTATGTTTTCGACTTCGCCAAGCAATCTGCCTCAGTGTTATTCCGCCGGGGTACATTTTCGATCCGTACGGCGTCAAACTCTTGGATGAGCTTTGCTACTAGCTCATGATATTTTGCCAAGATTGGGTCCTTCGCCCCATAATCTCCTGCCGTCTGCCGAACTACCAGCTGGGAATCGCTGTGAGCCTTTAAGTTTCTCACGCCAATCTTTCTGGCCAAGCGTAATCCCGCTATGAGGGCTTCATACTCAGCTACATTGTTGGTGACGTTGAAGCTGAACTTGATAGCCTTCATTACCTCCAAGCCTTCGGGGCCCCTGATAATTACTCCAGCTCCCTGGTGTTCGGACCCCGAGGCTCCGTCTACGTGCAAGGTCCATTCTGGCTCACCCTCTTTTGGATCTGAATGGCTCTCCTCAGTGGTGGGTATTTCGGCGATAAAATCTGCCAGTGCTTGAGCTTTTATGGCCTTCCGAGGCTCATACGTGATTTCGTGTTCGCCCAGCTCTATGCACCACTTGGAGAGCCTTCCCGAATGATCAACTCTCTTCATGACATCCCGTAGCGGCAGACTACTTCGGACGATGATGGGGTGAGCCTGAAAGTATGGTCGCAGCCTTCTCCCTGCAAGCACCAAGGCATATATAGCTTTTTGAAGCAAAGGGTACCTGACTTCGGCGCCATGCAGGGACTTGCTGACATAGTAGACCGGCCATTGCTTTGGCCCTTCTTCTTTCACGAGGACCGAGCTCACAGCCTTTTCTGTGACGGCGAGGTACAGTACGAGGGGCTCTCCCTCCCGAGGTTGTCGCAGAGTCGGCAGGCTGGCCAAGTAGACTTTGAGTTCTTCCCAGGCTTTTTGGCAATCTTCATCCCAAGGATGATCATTTCTTCCGAGGTTGCCTTCCATTTTTGCTGCCTTTGTGAGGACTTTGAAGAAAGGTCGACACCTATCTCCGTACCTGGAAATAAATCTGCTCAGAGAGGTTATTCTTCCGGTGAGTCTCTGCACGTCTTTGACTGTGGCAGGAGTTCGGAACTCAAGCAGAGCCTTAATCTTCTCGGGGTTAGCATCGATGCCTCTTTCGGATACCATGTACCCAAGGAATTTTCCCGAGGTCACCCCGAAGATGCACTTCTCAGGATTAAGGCGGATCCCGAAGGCTCTAAGCTTTTGGAAGGTTTCCTCTAAATCTGCAACGTGGTAGCCAGGCAGCTTGCTCTTGACTATCATATCATCAACATACACCTCCATGTTTCTCCCCATTTGGTCTTTGAAGACCTTGTTCATCAGCCTCTGGTAGGTGGCTCCTGCATTTTTGAGCCCGAAGGGCATCCTGATATAGCAATATGTTCCTCCCTCGGTGATGAAGGCAGTCTTCTCTTCATCTTCGGGGTTCATCCTTATCTGATGGTAGCCACTGAAGGCGTCTAGGAAACTTAGGAGCCCATACTCAGCAGTTGAATCTACCAGTTGATCTATTGGCGGCAGAGGGTATGAGTCTTTCGGGCAAGCATCGTTCAAGTTTCTGAAGTCGATGCACATCCGGAGTTTGCTGCTACCTTCTTTTGTGGCAATGACCACGTTGCTTAACCATTCGGGGTACTTGACCTCCCTGATAACTTCAGCATCTAGGAGACGCTGGACTTCGGTTTTGACAAAGTTGCTTTTGTGGGCTGAGATGCTCCGTTTCTTTTGCCGGACAGGTTTTGCTTCCGGGCTTACTTTGAGGCTATGCTGTATTATGCCAGGGTTTACTCCTGGCATATCTTTCGGCGAGTAGGCAAACAGATCTTTACTTCTCAGCAGAAAGGATACAAGATTTTCCTTGTCACCTTCGGCCAAGCTCTTCCCTATTCGGGTAGATTGACCTGGGACAAGCTCTATTGCTTCCGTTTCTGCTTTGGCGAGATCTTCTTCTTTGCCTTTTTCTAGCGCCTTTGCCTCCATTGTTTGCGCGAGGTTGCTTGCCGGAGCTTTTCGTGCTTTCACAAACACCTTTCTTACCTCGGCTTGGTCTATGAAGACCTCTGCATCTCCATCCTTGGTGGCGAATGTGACAGTCAAGTACTTCACATCAGGGCGAATGTGCAGGTTCCCCATTGTCTGCCTTCCAAGGATGGCGTTGTACGAGGACGGGACGTCCATGACGATGAATCTTGCCATTGTGGAGGCGTACAACTCAGCTGCTCTGTCTACCGAAGTCCCTTTCATCATCAGTGGGAGGTCGATCCATCCGAGGACGGGTAGTTCGGATGGTCCAACGCCGAAGGTGGGCGAGGTGACAGGCTTAAGTTCGCTGCTGGAGATGCCCAAGCTCGGCAGCAGGTGCGAGAATAGGACGTCAGCATTTGAGCCATCATCAAGCAACACTCTTTTGACGTCCCAGTTCCCTATTCTCGCCATAATCAGCAGCGGATCGTCGTGGGGGAAGACGACGGTGGAGCCATCTTTGCGAGCCAGCTTCTTTGACGGACTTTGATACTCCATGACTGCAATTTCTCTGGCTTTCCGCTTTCTTTCCGAGGATGGGAGCCCCGTGGTGATGGTTTGGATAACCCCTGCTGGAGGTGGAGGGCGCCTTTTTGGACTTCGGTTTCTCCGCCTGTCGGAGTCATAGTCCTCATCTTCGGCCCTTTCTTCCTCCATTTTTCTGCCTTTCGGGGATGGCATCCTCAGGTATTTCCGAAGTTGGCCCTGTTTTATCAGCGACTCTATGTACTTCTTCAGCTGGAAGCAATCTTCGGTGTCATGACCGTGGTCGCGATGAAACTGGCAGAACTTTTTTGCATTCTTCTTATTATCGGCGGTCATGGCCCTTGGTCGCTGAATCTGCGTCCCTTGCCTTTCCAGCGCCATGAGAATGTTGGTCCGTGTAGTGCTCAATGGTGTGAAACTTTGGGGTTTCCTTCCCCGCATCCTCCGAGGTCGTCCTGCTTGTTCGGTCGGATGCCGAGCTTGTTGATTGGACCCTTCGGCGCGGTGGTGATCAGACTTCGGCCCCGCCATTCTTAGTTCCTCGGCTGTCATGTGCTGTTCTGCCCTTCGGTAAAATTCTCCGAGGTCTCCGGGGGGTCCTTTGAGAACTCGTAGAATAGCTGCGAGTATCGCCGAAGGCCCCGTGTCATGGCAAGAATGCGGATTTCGGGCCGGAAGTCTGGGACGCTCAGAGCTTCCCTATTGAATCTTTCGACATAGTCTCGGATGGTTTCTCCGTTCCTCTGCTCTATGTCGAACATCTGGACAGGTATCTTCGCAGTAGGTCGGCTCCCAATGAATTTCTGCGTGAAGGCTGTGGACAACTCCTGGAACTCAGTGATGGTCCCTAGAGGCAAGGAATTGTACCACGCCGTGGCTGGCCCTGTGAGGGTGACTTCGAAGCACTTGCACATGGTAGCGTCGTCAGCACCGTGCATTATCATGCTGCGTCTGTACTTCGTCAGATGGGCCTGTGGATCAGTACGGCCATCATAAATCTCCAACCGAGGTACTCTGAAGTCACCTGGCATGGCTGCCTCAACAACGGCCTGAATGAATGGCGAGTCATCTTCGCAGCATGTTCCCGAGAGTCTGGCCCAAACGGGTTTTCTGGCCACTTGTTTCTCCACTCTGTCCAGCCGTGCTAGTATCCTCTCCATAAGCACTGTGGTGCTAGGGCCTTCTTCAGGGAATGGAGATCGCCGGCGCCTCTTCGGGGGGCGAGTTCGGCGCTGAGGGGACAAGGACCTCGCCTCAGGCGACGAACTGCTTCGCTGTGAGACTCTCGGTCGCTTGGACCCGGTTTGTCCCACAGGCCGTTTCCCGAGGGCTATATCTTCTGTGGATGATTCTTCGCGAGGGTCTCCACTCCCCGAACTGCGATGTGTAGACTTGGGGCTTCTCTCCCGAGGGCGTGTCGGTGAGGGGGGTCTCTGGGCCCGTGCTTGCTGTGGCCACCTTCGGTCGATCTGCTGTGTCATTTCAGACACGACCGAACGCTGAAAGTCCCTCAAGAAGCTCATGGTGACTACCAGAGGGCGGTCTTCCTCAGGCGCAGAAGTCCCTGGGAGTGTTTGCTCAGCAGCCAGTTGTATCTCAGGCGCGGACGGGGACCTCGGGAGTCCCTTGTCCTTAGAACGCCGAGTCTCAACGACGGCGATCTCAGAGCGGGTTCCCACAGACGGCGCCAAATGATGGCCAGGGGCCTCATCGTTTAGAGTCATGATGACTGGTGGAGAGACTTCTGGGAGGAAGAACGCCTGGTGGATTGGATAGCCCAAAGGAGAGTGCCTGAAAGCTCAGAAACAAAGGGTTAGGAGGCCCCCGGAGTGTTTTTCCGGGGGGGGAGCCTCCGACGCCCAAGTCAGTGGTGGCTGAGAGAAAGGCAGAGAAAATAGCACAAAGGGCTGAGGAGTCTCGCCTGGTAATTTTCTCAGAGTGTGGGAGCCGTATTTTGCCAACCAGCCTCCTGCCAAGTACTAATTCCTGGTATTTATAGGAGCGCCTAGCCCGTTCAGATCACGACACGTGTTCGGTCGGATGTTCCTGAATTTCTGGGCGTAGGAGACAGATAGCTGGTAGCAGGTTGCCTTGAGCCGTGTGCTGAGATGGGCCATGATGTGATTCTGATGGCGTCAGCGTGGCAGAGCGCCTTTTGAGGCGGATTGTGGCGTCTGTGAATGGATGTGTCAGAGGCTTCCTTAAATGCTTCCATAAATGCTCCTGCCGTACTCCCGAGGTCCCTGGGTGAGGTCGTCCTTTGGTATGGACAGAGCCTCTTCGGGAAACAAGCCCTCAGTTCGGGGGTTCCCAGTTTCAGGGAGTTCCGCCTTCGGGGATACCATGTTCGGCTCGCTATGTCTGGTGCCGCTTTTCCGAAGGCGATCTGTTCACAACCTTGGGGGGGCGAGTAGTGTCCTCGGGTTTTCCTGGCGTGCCGGGCTCGGAGCTCTTCGGCTATCTCCCGAGGTGCATGATCACACCTTTTCTCGGGTAGCGCCAGCTTCTTCTGGCCATTCTTGTGGCAGGGAGTTCGGCCAGATTGAGGCGATAGCGTTTGGCTATCACAAACTATTCTCCCTTTGTTGTAAATGGTTGTATAGTGTTAGTCTCATTATTGTCATTGCAGACATAAGTCAAGTGATTGTGGATGCCCTAAATAGAAGACAAACAGTGCTAGGAGTCCTTTAGAGGGTTAAGAGGTTTATAGAACAAAAGGAGCGACCTCCCAAGATAGCCTCACCTTCACCTAAGGATGATGACAATGCCACATTGTCAGCCCTAGTGAGTAGAGGTAAAAGGCAAAGAACCTTAATCCCTACTAGTCAAGATATTGGGAGATCCCCTAAGGAATCTTCTTTCTTCGAGCAGTTGAAGGTAGACACTAGGCCATCATTCCCCTACCAAGATAGCCTCACCTTCACCTAAGGATGATGACAATGCCACATTGTCAACCCTAGTGAGTAGAGGTAAGAGGCAAAGGACCTTAATCCCTACTAGTCAAGATATGGGGAGATCCCCTGAGGAATCTTCTTTCTTCGAGCACTTGAAGGCAGACACTAGGCCACCATTCCTCTAGTGCTCATGTTTGCTCTTGTCCTTTTAAATGGGTGACCACTAAGGTGCCCCCAGTATGTTTCCTTCCTTTGGTGTGCTTTATTTCCTTGTTTTGGATTTTGGTGCCACTTGGTTTTCTGGTTGTCTTGTAAGAAGGGTGACTTATTCCTATACCTCTCCTCCTTTGTGGGGTATATGGTGGTCAGAGTGCCCTTTAAAACCTTTATGATGGCTCCTACTTCCACTAATGCATCCTCCCAGTCCACTCCAGGACTTTACCCAGTACATCTGCTATAGGTAAGCACTAGGAAGTCCCTTCCTTTTTTAAGTTTCAAGGGTCTTCCTTAAGAAATAATGCTACCAAGGCACTCGAGAATCCAAATTAAATCACTGGACTGCTAGCCCGATTCCAACTTGAAGTGCTAGAAAAATAGGGACACAATCTTCATGAGGCATATTTCATCTGTGGGGATATTCCTAAGAACCCCCAGTTTTGCATCTCAAAATGGGATTCCATACTTGAAGATAAGGGGTGCTTTTTTTGGGCATTGGAAGGATTTTTTATACCTAGGGATCACCAAAAGATGGAAATGGCCCTAAAGATTATTGCGCGGTACCATCTTTGGGTGAATCTTTCAAGTCTTCTTCTTTACCTTTTTATTTACTCCTAGTTGACCTAACCATTCTTGCTACCCTTAACCTTCCCTCATCCTAAGTGGCATTTACAGAAAGGTTGAAAAGGTCATTTCCAGCTTGCTACTTAGGACATGAAGATTATCAACTTGCAGGCCCAGAATGCTCAGTTCTAGGAAGACTTGACCAAGGTTCGGGACAAGATTGGTCGACATTTCATCTAGTAAGTCTTTGATGGGTTCGCTTGGTGTCACCATCAGGTGGAGCAAGAACATTATGGTTTGGACCTTTAGGGTTAATTCCTTTAATAATGTCTTAGAGCCTATGGTACCATAAAGAAAAGTTGGAATCCAAGGTAGTTACCTTGATCTAATGGGTGGTCTCGAGGCCCTTCTTCCCGGGGAGAAAACCTCATTCCTAGATTATTCCCTGCTGCTTGAGAAAAAATCCTTTACAATTATAAGCAATACAAATTCTTTGCAATCTATGAATGTTTACCAATTTCCTTTATATATATACACTTTTACTTGCTTGTTTATTTAAGTTAAAACTAAAGTATTGAAGGTCCTTACCTTAATATGACTGCTAGTCTTATTAGGACTGTTATCTTGAGTCTCCTGCTCTATTACTGGAGATCCTAAATCTTCTTTAGGTGGTTGTCCAAAGCCCTAGCCTCAATGCTAAAGACCACAGTCTCAATGCTTAGAGAGCATAGCCTGAATGAGGGAGACCCAAATGTCAATATGAGAGGTCGTAGCTTTAATACGGTAACTTAGTGGTGGACTCCCTGAGGTCCTATGGGTTTTGAAATAGTTCAATAATTGCTACAAATCTAAGTATAACAAAAAAAAATTCATTAAGTATTATAGCCGAGAGTCAAGTACGTAGGTGATATTCGATCCAACCTAGGTACACAAAGTGTAGCACATCATAGTATAAGTAGTAAGGGTAGAGTTTGTCCTAGTAGTAGAGCTTGGGGAATACTTCTCCGACGGTATCTTTGAGCTCAAATACTCTTATCTAAGGCTTTCTGGTGACTACATATGACGCCTCCTAGTTTTTCTTAATGATGTTGTGGCCTGTGTCCTATTTAGAATGTTCTGCCTTTATTAGAGTCAGTATGCCAACCTTGATCTCTAATGGGAGCTTGGTGAAGTATGGCCATTAAGCTCATTAAACCAGCAAAATAATTAAGTGAAAGAGATGAATATGATGTGAATAAGTGATTACTTACTCTAAGTAGTTTATCAGACATGGGTAAGGTTTGAGTAGGCAATGGCTTGTTCTTTTGTGCACGTAAGAGAACTTTGTGGGATTGTTTAAGTGCTAGCATCGAATTCGTTGGCTAATGTATAAGTACCCCAGTTTTAAGAGCTCACGGTAGTTAAGGGTACCTTCGGTGTAAGGAAGTCATAAGTGCATTAGTATGTGCATTCACTCATCCATACACCTTCAGATTGCATTATTGTTGTTAGTTATTTCTTTGTAATTGTTGTATGTTGTGTTGTATGCTTTGTTGGTTTCTTGTATTGCTGTATATATTGCTTTGCATGTCTGCATGTGTTTTCATTGTATACACCAAATCCCTTACTAAGTACTTTTGAGTAGTCATACTTTAAGTATTGTGCAGGTAATGCGGAGGCTAATTAAGTCTAACAGTTGGTAAGGGGCAGCTGTTAAGGCTATGTTTGTTTAGTTCTAAAGTTACTATCTAAGCGTGAATGTTATTATAATTTGAGGTTATCTATTTCATAAGCCCAACCTGATCAAAGTGTTTGACTTTCAGTTTGAGGTTAAGTGAGCAAAAGGAAAATGTGGCTCATCACATCACTTGAAGCTAGCTTGCTTGGGTGAAGAGCTAAGATTGATCTTACTAGATATATGTTGTCTCTTGTATATGTATGGTATTTTTATACTATGTGTTGCCTCTATTAGTGTTCATTGTTGTGTTTAATTAACATTATGGTTACATTTGCGTGCATATAAGGTTAAGACATATGCACAGTTTTTAATGCATTATTTTTTTCATTGCCTTTCATGGTTTATATGGTCATAGATGATAGTAGAAGAAAATCTAAAGACGAGGAACGAGGCTGTGACCGCACTAAGCATAGATTTGGGCTTGTAGTAGTTTTTTCACTTCATAGTTTTCCCGTACAGCTGATTCATCAAACATAAAAAATTGTAAACGCTAACAACTAATGCTACTACTAACAGCTACAGCTTATGCTAACCTCTAATGTAACAGCTAATGTTAAACTCTGGTGTTGTTCCCGAATACAACCACAGAATGCAGCTAAAATTGTTCTGCTCATCCCAAAATATTGAAAGAGGCTCCAACCTGCCGAGGCCCTCATGCCTTCGCTGGTAGAAACCAACAGCTGTGCTGATTATACGACAATCCAAAAGTAGTCGAACTCGAAAGTTCTCCGTCCAAAGAAGTGAACTTTTTGGTAAGGGGACAATAGATCATATGCTTGCCATCAAGTGTGAAATCCTGGAAAAAGATTTTGTTGTGGAGTTTCTCCATCCCTAAAACCATAGAAAAGGATCCTCCATTACTCAGGAATAACGTCTGGTTGCCCAAATCATCGACTTCTTCCCAGAGTCGCTTTTTTTTATGCAGCCTACAAACTTTAATTGTTCCATCGGTTCTACTCTCGAAGACACCCAACAATTCTCCTCGGTTGCTCTTCACCAAATAACACGACTCGTATAATAATCTGTGGGGGGAGTTGTGTGGCGACGAAATATCCCAGTGAGCCCAAGTGTAAGCCATGTCCTTAACACCTAACGCTCCCAGACTTGCATCGGCACCCAGAAGGTAGAATTTGTTTGCAAACGGAATCGTCATAGTACTCAAACCTGATGAATGGAACTCGCTGGCCTTTCTGTTTCGTACAAGATGTAGGCTCCACGTTTTGTGTCCAATCTTCCATATTCCGATGTTGCATTTAGGGTAGGAACTATATCCCACTATTGTGCATTCCTCGGCCGACGGAAATTTGAACCATAAATATGAGAAGCCTCCAAAGACGGGAACCCGTGGAATTGTATCAATTATTTTGTGGCTCAAAGGATTGTAAAGGATGAGATTGTGCCGATCATCCTCCACAAGCAGCCACCCATCCGCCGAACATCGCAGAATGTTTCCGTTGAATTGGGATGGGAGCACAATGTGACATTCCTGCCTCCTGCCTAAGGGGTTGATCACGCTGCAGGTTTCGCTGGTCCAATAGATAGAAAATAACCATGGAGAAGAAGGGTCCAAATAACGGCAAGGAGAATCCCAAGCTTTCAAAGCCGACCGGAAGATGGTCTCTTCCTCAATCAACAGGCGTGATGTTATCAAATCCAAAACGTCTAGCGGTAGGGTAGGCCAGTCTCCCGTAGTCGTACCAGCATCAGCATCAGCAGCAGCAGCAGCAGCAGCAGCGACTGGGCTGACCTCTCTGTTTTCCATAGGCTTCACGACTTGATGTGTTCCGCTAGCCATGAATCGCAATAGCTTCCGGCCGTGCTAATTATTTATATTATAAATACTTAATACTCCGCTCACTATAGTCTAATCCTTATAGGATTCGGGCTTAATTAGGTCAAAAAGAGCTGCGGCCCGGTCCATCATCCCATCCCATCCCATCCCATTCCTTGTAGGACTAGACTCGCTTCCCGTTTCCTATCATAATTTTTTTACGTTTTTCTTTTTCTTTTTTTTGTCGGCTCCCTCTCTCCGACCATATGCCTGCTTGTTTTATTGATGAGGTTATTCAATGTGATTCCCCACTCTAGCGCCGCTTGCAGGGGCGTAGATAATTATTTTAAAACATTAAATCGTGAAAAATATAAATAACAACACAAATAGTAAAAAAATGCTGCTTTTAACTTTTTTAGTTAAAATTTATACCGGATATTAATATATTAATCTCAATTTTTTACTTACAGTTAAATTAGTTTTTCAATATTCTTATTCCTACGTCAGTCAAATCACTTGTTAAAGCTAAATTGGATTTAGCTTAGGATATGGAGAAAAGATAAGTAGTCATATTGACTAACAAATAAAAGTTACATTGTTTATTTTTAGGATGTATGAAATTGAGACAAAAAGATCTTACAAAACAGCAAGAGAAAGAAATAGTTTGCAACAGTAGAGACTCGTGAGGGGTGATTTAGGTGTATAAAAGTAGTTTCTTGAGTTGATGTATGCTTCCTTCTTGAGATTAGCCACTGATCAATTTGTACAATTACCCATGAGTATCCTACCCTACCTATCTGACAGTAAGGATTTTTTGTTTTTAATTGGATGGGTTTATGGGTCTTTCCTCCCCGAACCCGGCCTGTACTCTACTTGCATATTATACAAAGCATATAAGTATCTAAAATATTACTTATGTCATATATACATATAAAATTCTACTCTTATACAACTAAATATGTAGTATAATTCTAACCTAATTAATAAAACATAAAATTGACAATCGTATGACTAGGTTACTTTATTTTTTTGTTATGTTGGATATTCAAACATGCTATATTTTCTTTAGTTTCAATTTTATATTATGCGATCACTTGTACGGATATTTTGGTACAATACCCGACCCTATCCGCCCCAATGCGGGGAGGGTTTGAGTGAAAATATCCTACTCACTGCAGGTTATAGGGAGGGTTTGAGTAGATTTTTTATATCGTGGGTAGGGTTTAGGAATCACTCAATCCTCTCCAAACTTGGCTCGTTAACATCCCTACTAGTGTTGATGCAACTTCATCTTTTCTTCTTAATATAAATCCTTTCTAGTTGTTAAAAAAGAACAATAGAGAGCCGTGAAGCATTAAGTAGCAATTTTTATTTTTATTTTTATTTTTATTTTTATTTTTTAACTATATGTTATTGATTTTATCTAATGGGTTTGACCATAATTTTTTAGTTTATCAAAACAGTACATAATCCCTACTATTGCACTCGATTGAAAAAAGTGTCACTACTGCCGCAATGTTTATTGCAAGTTAGTACTTACAATTACAACTTCTTCATTCACTACGTAGCCTACCACCCAATTTATGGGGACTCACTTTTTTAACTTTTATATTTTTTTATCTATTTATTTTTTATTATTAATTTTAGTGAATTTTATATTAAAATCACTACATGACTGTGAATATTGAAATTAGTAGGTTTTCATATTTTTAATCATGAGGGCTATAACTATATTTTAGTATATTTTTCTATAATTTGAGTGTGTGAGTGTATTAAATATTCCTCCATCCTGCCTCCCACAACTTGAAATCCTAGCTATGCCCCACTTGAATCCAGATATGACGAGTTAACTTATTTATGACTACTTTTTCTTGATCGGTTCAAATAATATTTGAACAGAGGTACCATGTGACATAAGGCCAAATCCTATGACCAGCCCTCAAACTCGACCAAAACAGACATATAGCTCCTCAAATGTTGACTCGGTAAATATAAGCCCTCAAAAGCATTGAATCCGGACACTTAAGCCCTCCATCAGCCTAAATTTCTAACGTGCCTGTTCGCTGGAACATTTAATGGCATTTTAAACTGAAACGTTAATACATTGTAACTTGCATGATCTCCTTGGAATTTTAACAACTTCAACCAGAATGGGTAGATACTCTCTTTTCTCTTCGGTGCTCTATCCGGCCACTATTTTGCTTTCCCCATTGTCTATCCATATCTCTCTTGCTCTCTCCTCCAGTTGCCTCCATTGGCATGCCGTCGATCCAGCCTCTAACTGCCTTTCTACCTCCCCGGCGTGCCTAACCTTTCTCAGCCTCTTTCGATTTGTAGTTCATATCTTTTTACCCATATTTTGTTGTTGAACTCCATTCTTACGTACTCAAATCTTAGGTGGTTCAATTCCTGCGCAAATCCCTGTTAATCTGTTTGCTAAATCACACCATTGTTCAAGAAAGCAAAATCCCAAGGGAATATATCTATATATATATATATATATATATGAAACCAGGTATTTGGCTGTGTTGACATTTCACATATTTCTATAATTTTAAATTAATTGTCCACATGATACCTGTGCACTAAAATTAATGTCAGAGTGACAAGTGGCGATTTTCAAATCCACCCCACGTGTCATGTTTTGATTAGTAATCTGACTGACTTTGTCCACTTTGAAATGTATTAACAAGTTTGCTACAAATGGGCAGACTTTGACACATGTCATATTCTTAATCGTAATTTGCTCCACAACTGCAAACCATTAACGTCCCACATCCACCCCTATTCCTAGTTTTAGTGTATTAAAAAAAATATCTTACACAAGTATAAATAAAGTATAGGAATGGCATCCGACTTTTTCCGCACTAATTCTATTCTAGAACCATAATCTTCTAAACCTTTGGCAAGCAATTTGGACCAGATACTGAGATCATAGCAATAATCCCCAAAAGCCATCGTCTGGCAGCTCAGTCCCAGAAGGGAAAAGTTGATAAGTTTCACCACCGTTCCACCATACTACAGATAACCGCAAAACATACAGTAACTACTACTTTTTCCAATTCTACAATAATGTTGTTGAGGCTGTTAACTAAGTCCAATGACTGCATGAAAGCAGGTAGTAATGAACAATTTTAATGTTTCTGTTGACACCCAATTTCGTCCGGGTGTTTTAAAATTTTAAAAAAAAATTATTAAAAAAATTAATTTAAAAAATATATTTATTACTATTATTATTATTAAAAAAATTTAATTAGTTTAAAATATATTTTTGTTTTGTGAAAATTTGATTTAAAACGATATATGTGTGAATATGTGTATGTTTGAAATAAAACAAAATTTCATGAAAAAAATGACAAAAAATTAAAAATTTGAGGTAAAAATGACAAAATTGAGAAGTTTCGGGCAAAATTGACAAATTCTGAAAGGTTCAGGAGCTTTGGGTAATTTTTCGCGTCAATTTTGCGCCTAAACGGACGTTTCTGGCCCAAATTGACAGAAAACGTTAAAATTGTCAAAATCAGAAGCTTCTGAGTTTATCCAGAGCTGGAGTAACGTAAAGGACTGAAACTGTTATTTTACCAATTTAAAAGATAAGTTTTAGATTTTTTATTAATTTATCCGTCCACATTTCAGCCAAGATCCTTCTATAAATACCCCCCAAATTCAGTGCTGAACACATAAAAAAAATAGATAAAAAAGTTCAGAGCTCCGTTTTAAAAAAGAGAAAATAGAAGCCTTAGTCCTAGCCTCTCCTCCCTCTGCCAAAACAGTCCCAAAATTATTTTTTATTACGTTTCGACTACCTTCTTCCTCCGTTTTCTCTTTCTTTCTTTTGCTGTCGCCGTCCTATCCCGCTGCGGTCTCGCCGTCGCCGTCGCTCTCTCGCCGTCGCCGTCGCTCCTACGCCGCCGCCGCCGCCGTCGCCGCCGCCGTTGCCGTTTCGCCGCCGTGCCCAGCCGTCCTCGCGCCGCCCGTCCAGCCGTCCCGCCGCCGCGCTCGCCGTCCGCCGCCGTCGTCCCGCCGTCGCCCCGCCGCCGTCGTTGCCCTCGCCGCCGTCGCCCCGCGCCCTCGTCGCCGTCGCCCGGCCGCCCTGCGCCCTCGCCGCCTCCGCCTGCCCAGCCCCACCCCCCTCCTCCCCGTGTCGTCGTCTTCTCTGTTTCCTGAAAACAGAGATTTCAAAATTTTAATTTAAAAAGGGTAAACCTCTCATTCCATCCTTCATCTTTTCAATTTTTTTCAATTTGGTCACTAACGTTTTTATTTTGTTCTTGCAGAATTAATTACTAACCTTTTTTTATTTTTACTTGTTTGTTTATTATTTGTTTATTACTAACCCTTTCTTTATTGTTGCTATTAACAACTAACAACTAACTTACTAACTTTTATTATTGTTGTTAATTAATTAACTTAATTAAACTTGGCTAACTTTTATTATTGTTGTTAATTAATTAACTTAATTAACTTTAACTTAATTAAAACTTGGCTAACTTTTATTATTGTTGTTAATTTAATTCTAATTTTTTATTATTGTTGTTAATTAATTAAACTTGGCTAACTTTTTTAATTAATTAAACTTGGCTAATTTTTTATTATTGTTGTTAATTAATTTAATTTGGCTAACTTTTATTTTTGTTGACTTAATTAACTTTTATTATTATTGTTAATAATTAATTTAATTAACTTTTGCTAACATTTATTATTTTTTTAAGTGGATGGCCAAAAAGCCCCACTTTATTATTATTAATTTTTCTTTATATGATTTAATTTATTTAATTCACCTTTTACCCATAAATAAAAAAAAACTAAAAGAAGATTCTTTTGTAATTAATTATTAGGGCTAATAAAAATTTAAAAGCCAATTATTTTATTTTGGAATACATGTTTTATTACTTCATTAAAGATAACAAAGTTAACTTTTTGTTAAAATTAATAAACAAACATGATTAAATCAATTCTTTTTAAATATATTTTTTTTAATAATGATATTTAAAATAAAAATTCAAGAAAAATCCAAAAAAATTATAATTAAAATTAATAATTAATTAAATAATTAAATTTAAAAAATAAAAATCCATGATCAAATGATCCGCCAGGATCTACGGTTTGGAAATATCAACCTTTTTTTTTAAAACTAAATGAATTAAATAAATACAAAGATAAAAAAATCCATATTTACAATATGGATTAAATTGTTTAAAATTTTACCAAATTCCGTGTCCAAATGACTCGGCAAAGTCCATGGTTCGGAATCAAATCTTCCGTGTCCAAATGACTCGGCAGAGTCCATGGTTCGGAAGTATAAAAAAATTCTATCCAAATTAACTTAAAAATCCACATTTTCCCATAATTCAGTTAAAATTTCTAATTTCGAAAATTAACTGAAAATTATTTAAAAGCAAAGCGAAACAAAATTAAAATCAACTAAGGTGCCAATTTTGGGCGTTATAACAAAGTTGTTTTAACGTAACCGTACTCCCGAACCCCCGAACTCTCGCAGACCAATTTCAAGGTATCCAATCGACCTAGCGAAAACCGATTGGTGGCGACTCCCGAAAACAACCGCACGTTGCCACAGCTTGGCGACTCCACTGGGAAACTCTGAGTTAGTGAGTCGAGCATAAAAAGTTGATTTTTTTTATTTGCTTTGCTTATTTTTATGTGAATTTATGTGTTATATTTACTTAGGTAAACATGCATTATGCATTCACGACATGAAGCTCTATTCCTGAGCTTCCTCGAATCAAACACGTTCTTTCAAAGCGGAATTGGTGTTGTTGTCCTTGTGAGACCATGGTCTTCAAGCCTTCACTGGTTTCAAGTAGCAAAGTAGTGTATTGCCTCCTGAGACGGATAGTCTCTGCATGGGCCCACGAAAAGCTACGACTCGAATTAATCCTTCCTTACATAAACCCTAGAGGGTAAGGAATTGGGCCGTCACTATAATTTAGTGATGGGATTCGGGAACTATCCCTGGCCTTTTTTGATAAGCCACCTTATACATATAGAATTCCCCACTTAACCATAGAACTGGCCATAAAATTCTTACCATTTACCAACACCATAAGCATGTCATGCTATTTTGTTACCTTATCCTTTTGTTTTCTTTGTGTTTTATATTTATGGCTCTCCCTTCTTTTCTCATAATATCTCACGAGTTATTAATTGATATTTAACTTGTTACTAACATCGTTTTTCTTTTGTTATACTTATATTTTGTGCAATTTTCTTCATGCATCAAAACCACGCATCAACCTGTAATAATTTTTTTTATTTATCTTTCTAATGACAACTAGAAGTCTTGAAGTTCCACGATAGTGGATAATCAAACTCATTCATCGCATGCATGCATTACATCAATCACTTGCATATAAAGTCTGATAAAAACATAATCTCATTGCATGCATCCATTACATCAATCACATGCATATAAAGTCTGATAAAAACATATCTTATTTTATATTGTATGCATACATTACATCAATCACATGCATATAAAGTCTGATAAAAACATAATCTTATTTTGTATTGCATGCATCCATTACATCAATCACATGCATATGAAGTCTGATAAAAACATAATCTCATTTTGTATTGCATGCATCCATTACATCAATCACGTGTATATTAAAGTCGGATAAAAACATAATCTCATTTCGTATTGTATGCATCCATTACATCAATCAAGTGCATATAAAGTCTAATAAAATGAATCTTACTTTAAAACGGTAAAATTGGATCTCAACACCGATATCCAACTCGGCTCCAAACAAGACTAATGGCAGAGCAAACTGAAAAACGTCTCACAGATATTGAGTCCAAGATAGAAAGCATGGCCGAGCAAATGAAACAATTAATAGAGCTAATTAAGGGGAAAGCAACCCAAGTTCCCATCAAAGACCCGCAAAATCCGACCTATCCTCCTGGATTCACTCAATATCGGGTCTCAATCCAAGAGAAGCTCTTTCACGACTCAGGCCCATCTGATAACATTCATCTAAGGCACAATCCAATTTTTGAAGAAATGAAGCCCCTGCTTAAAAAAGAAGACGATACTCAAAAACTCGAGACCATAGAAAAGAGACTTCGGGCCATTGAAGGAGGCACTGTATTTGGATCTTTTTCGGTGAATGATCTTTGCTTGATGCCAGACGTTGTGATTCCTTCAGACTTTAAGGTGCCAGACTTTCCGAAATACGATGGAACAAGTTGCCCTATCACTCCTATTACACTGTCTCCAAGAAAAATACAATCACTCACAAAAGATGAAAAGGTAGGGATAATACATTTTCAAGAAAGTCTTACAAAGTCATCACTACAATGGTATCTAAGTCAAGGTCCAAAGAAACATCAAAACTTGGAATGATCTCGCTCAAGCTTTCATCAGTAATTATAAGCATGTCATGGACTTGGCCCCGGATCGCCAAACTCTCCAGAATATGGAGAAGAAGGAACAAGAAACCTTTAAGGAGTACGCACAAAGGTGGAGAGACTTAGCCGCACAAGTTCAACCACCTATGATAGAAAAAGAACTGATCGCCCTGTTTATCCAAACACTAAATAGACCATTTTATGAAAAACTACTTGGGAACACTTCAAGTAGCTTTTCAGATATGGTATTATCCGAAGAAAAGATCGAATTTGGAATCAAAACAGGAAACATGGTCGATTCTTCAATTGGATGATGTTCCAATGAAAGAAGCAGAGCCGTCCAAAACATCATCTCCAAGTTCTATGGTCCATTACCACTCATATTATAAGTGAAAGGATATCCTATTGAGACTGTAATTTTCAAGCTTCCCTTATCAGTATCACATACCACTCATGGGAAGAAAGCTACTCAACTTGATTCAATTTCCACAAGCTACAAACCTGCTATCACCCATACCAGCGATAGCAAAGATCAAGTAGCCTCCTCTTCCAAGTTGGAATGACCCAAATGCCAAATACAAAAGGTTCAATTTGGCATTCAATTGAAAATTCTGTGGTACTAAAACTCAAGGTCCAACAGTCGGTCAAGTCCAAACTGCTAGATCCTGATGTGATTGGTAATTGAAAGTGAAGATTTCGAGCTAGAATTACATTGATTTCGGAAGGGCTCCAAGTCAAATCTGAACTAACAGTTCGCACACACTTTTGAATGACAGGGAATCCTTTTACTAAACTTGCATCTTTGAGAGCTTGCCAAAGTAATTTAATAGTAAAAATCTCCTAGATTTAGTCCAGAATCTAGGGTGTAGTCTTTGTTAAATGGACACCTGGTATTCTTTTTTTTTCTGGTACAACGAAAAGATGTAATGTGTGCATTCTACCACTTTTTACCAAAAATTTCATTATTACACTTACACATTCTATCTCTCACTCTTTGCCATTACACTATCCATTATTGCCATCACACTTTACTTTGTAAACAATACTACTCGTGGGTGAAAATGAAAGTTAAGAGAGATTTGATAGTAGTGATCTTCAAGGTACTGCCAAATCTAGTAAGAAGGATTTCAAATGTTGCACCTCAACTCTCAAAAGGGAATTCGCAGTGGTTATCAACATCCTTGCAAGAAGTCTGGGGTTAGCTTCCAAAGAAGGTAGCTCTCATATTAAATGACTTCAGTGGCCTCCCAATTCTCACAAATGCTCAACACAAAAAAAGATTCTCAGTTTTCCACAACACAAATTCCAACAAAGGAAAGAAGTTCATCCCTTCCATCAAAAGACAACAAGGGAAAATTCAAAACAAAAAAAAAGAGACTGAGAGCAAGTACGAGCAAGTAAGCCCATTTGAGTCATCTCACTTCAAGAAGGCAATGATCTCGGCTCTCCGCAATGCAAACTCCAAAAAGAAAAAAAGTTCATCCCTTCCATCAAAAGACAACAAGAGAAAATTCAAAACCAAAAAGGACTGAGAACAAGCACGAGCAAGCAAGGCCACTTGAGTCATCTCACTTCAAGAGAGTTATCAAGTATGTCATCACCATAGCTCACACAAAAAAAAAAACAAAAAAAAAAAAAACAAAAAAAAAGAAAAAACAAAAAAAAGAGAAAAGAAAAAGAGGCTCAAGTTAGAGCAAAAGAAAGAAAAAAAAAAAAAAAAGTGAGCTATGGATTCTAGACTGAAAACCTGCAAAGGCGGTTTAGAAGACAAAAGCAACCCTCAAACCAAGTGTACATAAAGATCACGATAGTTGGGGGGCAACAGATGAGGTCTAACTTTCTGGAAAAGGTGGCAAGTTTGAGGTCATCACTATTGAGTTTTTCACCATAATCAGATCTGCTCACGAGTAGTATTAAAAGACCCTTCTTTCACACCACTTAAACTTAACTTTCCTCAGACCTAACATCCTCATTCAGTCAAAAGACTATCTGAAACATATTTCTACCTCTTGTAGTATTCATTCTTTCTTAAAGGTTTAACTTTCCTCAGACCTAACATCCTCATTCAGTCAAAAGACTATCATTGTGAATCATGTTTCTACCTTATTTAATACTGCTCACGAGTAGTATTAAAAGACCCTTCTTTCACACCACTCAAACTTAACTTTCCTCAGACCTAAAATTTACCTCTTGATATCATCCTCATTCAGCTAAAAGGCTATCATTGTGAATCATGTTTCTACCTTATTGCCTTGCACAGTTTATGTCTTCGAGTTGAAAAGGGGAAGAATGACAGGATATTTTAATTAAAAACAAAGACCGTAAATTACTTTGTCAAGCTTTGCAAATTGATGAAAGTTTTTCTTTAAGGCCAAACCATTATTCATTAATGTGTGTAGACTTAAAAGTGAGGAGATAGCTTGAGACTTTCTTTAAGAAGATGTGGTTCTTGTAAGAGAAATTCACGATCAAGTGCCATCACAAAGGTCTAGAAATGCTCGACCTTCTGTTAAATCTAAGGCGAGGTGATACCTTTTATCCACATAAACACCGTATTCAGGGGGGCAAAGTAGTCTCTACGAAGCGTAAGAAGAGTACTGCCAACAAAGAAACTCAATAGACAAGGGGGCAAGTCTTATGGATCAGAACCTGAGTTTAAGGAAGAGCAATCATTCAGACTATAACATGGGGTAAGTAAGTGTCAACACGACCATAAGAAAAGGGGCAAAGAAGACATTAAAAGCTGAGCCTTCGATGGTATGAAATCCGTGACAAGAGATAAATACCCAAATAGATATAAAGTATGAGGCGTGCGAACATTAAAGAAATTGAGGCCAAAATTCAAGAACAAGTCAAGGAAAGGGGATTTTGAAAAGAGTTGGGCTTTTGAGGCAATGGACAAAAGCTGGAAAGCATAAAGAGATTCAATGATAGTCCAAGAAGGCAATTACAAAGAGGATCCAGTAAAGCAAAGACATGAAGAACTAGATCCATCCAAAAAAAAAAAAATCCAAAAAAAAAAAAGAAACCATCAGTTACACATGCTCTGCATTCATGCATTTCACATCATGCATGCATGGCTTTTACATAACAGGGATCAAATGGGAAGCACATCCACCGCACAGTTACAGCAGTATAAGCTGAGATCTCAATGACATCAGCTCTTACCAATCTATCACTGGATGCACAGCTAATACGCTGGACCCAGCCCCATCAGGAATTCAAGGATAAAGTAGACAATATTGTCAAAAGCCTGGCAATTGATTCAATAATCGAGGCTACACCTGGAAGGACAGAATTGATGCCAGCTTAGCAGTATCCAAGATAAGAGATAGCTATGGTCAAGGATAAGGCAGATATCAAGAAATATTGTCGTTGACAATTTGTCAAAAGCTGGCAATGGATTCGATAATAATCAAGGACTGGATCAACATCAGCTCGATGGAATATCAAAGATAAGAAATATCTATGACATCAAAAATAAAGTAGGATCCACTTTTCCGGTTAAGTGGCGGATACGGTACTCCGTGACTCTCAAGTCGGTTCTCTCAGTTGCCCATAATAACTGATCCTTTCCTCCCTTCATTCTTTTACTTCCTCCTAGAAAATGGATCCTACTTTTTCTGCCTTGCGAAAGTATTTCCCCTTCTCTCCCAATGAACATCCTAAAAAAGATCTACCGAGTTCGCTGTGAACGATTAAGAGCTCTGATGCACAAAGGAATACCTGAAGATGTACGGTGGTTAATCGAAGCCAAGGTTCGTCTGGCAGGTGAAATCCCAGAGACATTTGCGTCTTACATGCCTGGTGTTGGCAAAAGTTCTTATGCCAGAAAAAGAAGAGCGAAAAGATTACAAGTCTGCCATAAATGTGGTAGGTGGACTTGTAAGACTAGGTGTCGTTCTTTAGGAATGATCTCCAATAATCGAGAAGATAAAATACGATTCATCAAGAATGGCTTGAGTAAGGACTCATTGGATGATATCCAATTGACTCTTGAGATGCATTCTTGTGGATCCGTGCAACGTGAAATTCTTGGTTTATGGAGCATTTTTCATGAAGAACGAAACCGTTACAGTCCCGGGAATCTGATTTTAAACGACCCTGTTTGCCAGCTTGTAAGAAAGCTGGATGAGAAGCAGATCCTCGATTCATAGAAGCCGTTAATGCCGTTACTGGACGTAAAACCAGTGGAAGATGTGAGCCACAGTCACAATTACTGTACATAAGTTTGTTATATTTGGAAAAATTTGCATTTCCTTTTGACAGATGTACATGCTCCCCTAAGTGTAATCGACACGTTATCTCTTTTCATCACTATAAATGCGTGTTCTTCCTTCTGATTAAGCAGCAGATAAGATACCCCGTGATTTCTAAAGTCGGTTATTCCAGTTTCCTACAATAACTGATTCCTTTCCCTCTTCTCTCAAATTCCTCTCTCATCAATGGATTCTACTCTTTCTGCACTGCGATACTCTTTCTGCACTGCGAAAATATTTTCCTTCCCTCCCACTAAAAGTTCTTAAAAAGATCTACCATGCTAGATGTGAAAGAATCAGAGTTTTTATACGCAAGGGTCTTCCTGACAACGTCCAGTGGATAATTGAAGCTAAGGTCCGTTCGGCTGGTGAAGTTCCAGATGCATTTATGCCTCGTATGCCCGGCTTAGGTAAAAGCGCTTATGCCAAAAAGCGAAGAGCAAAGAGGCTAGATGTCTGTTATAAATGTGGACGATGGAATTGCAATACTAAATGCCGCTCTTTAGGATACATCTCCAAAAATCGTGAAGATAAAAGAAAATTCATTAAGAATGGCCTGCGTAAGGAATCTCTGGAGGATATCCGAGGGACTCTTGAAACGCATTCTTGTGGAATAGTACAACGCGAAATAGTCGATTTATGGAGGACTTACCATAAAGAACGAGACCGTTACAGTCCCCAAAATCTGACTGTAAACGACCCTGTTTGCCAGCTTGTAAGAAAACTGGATGGGAAGCAAATCCCCGACTTATAGAAGGCATTGAAGCCATTACTGGACATAAACCAGTGGAAGATCAGAGCCACAGTCATGATTGCTGTACATATAAGCTGTCATTTGTCTTTTCTTTTGACAATAATGTACTTGCTTCTGTAAGTGTAATAAACGCGTTATCCTTTCATCACTATAAATACGTGTTCTTCCTCCTGGATACGGTACTCCATGACTCTCAAAGTCAGTTATTTCCGTTTCCTACAATAACTAATTTCTTCCTTTCTTCTCTTAAATGCCTCCTTCATCAATGGAGTCTTCTCTTTCCGCCCTACGAAAGTATTTTCCTTCCCTCCCAATAAATGTTCTTAAAAAGATTTATCAAGCTAGATGTGAACGATTCAGAGTATTTATGCACAAAGGCATTCCTGATAATGTGCGGTGGCTAATCGAAGCTAAGGTTCGTTCGGCTGGTGAAGTTCCAGATGCATTCTTCCCCCGTATGCCCGGCTTTGGTAAAAGCGCTTATGCCAAAAAGAGAAGAGCAAGGAGGCTAGGCGTCTGTCATAATTGTGGATGGTGGATTTGCGGCACTAAATGTCGTTCTTCAGGGATGATCACCAGAAATCGTGAAGATAGAAGAAAATTCATTAAGAATGGCCTGCGTAAGGAATCTCTGGAGGATATCCGAGAGACTCTTGAAGCGCACTATTGTGGAATAGTGCAATTTGAGATTGTTGGTTTATGGATGACTTTCCAAAAAGAACGAGATCGTTACAGTCTTGGGAATCCGACTTTAAATGATCCTGTTTGCCAGTTTGTGAGAAAACTAGATGAGATGCAAATCGCCGATTCATAGAAGGCATGGAAGCCGTTACTGGATGTAAAGCCAGTGAAAGACGTGGACCAAAGTCACGATTACTGTACATGCTAGCTGTCGCTTTTGAAATTTTCCTCCCCTTTTGGCAATAATGTACCCATCCCTGACATGAGCCACAGTCTTGACTACTGTATATAGCTACGCTTTTTGAAATTTTCCTTCTCTTCCGACAATAATGTACCCACTCCTGACGTGATACATCTATGACTACTGTATATAGCTGTTGTTTTTGAAAATTTTCCTGACGATCATGTACCTACTTCTGACGTGAGCTACAGTCACGACTACTGTATATGCTAGCTGTCGCTTTTGAAAATTTTCCTTCTCTTCCGACAATCACGTACCTACTCCTGACGAAAGCTACAGTCATGATTACTGTACATGCTAGCAGCCATTTTGGAAATTTTCATCCTTTTTTGATGATAATGTACCCATTCCTGATGTGAGTCATAGTCGTGACTACTGTGTATAGCTGTCATTTTGAAAATTTTTCTCCTCTTCCGACAATAATGTATCCACTCTTGAAAATAAAATTATTGCTTTATCTCTTCATCTCTATAAATATATCATCTTTTCTTCTTTTCTCACAAGGGTAAGGATAGGAATGGAGAAAACCTCAACTCGTAAATCTCGAAGTAAATCCCGAACTCTATTTGTGTATTTTCTGGAGCTTTTCCTGGAAAAGATGAAGAGTACTTAAAGGCAGCCAACCATTTAGGTAGTGTATTAGCTGAGCGAAAAATACACTTAGTTTATGGAGGAGGTAGTGTCGGATTAATGGGAGGTGTAGCATCAGCAGCATCTCTAGGAGGAAGCCAAGTTCTAGGCATCATCCCTGGATCTCTGAAATTTGTTTCTGGGGGCACGATTGGAGAAGAATTAGTGGTTAAAAATTTGCAAGAGCGTGTGTTACAAATGCTTCTTAATGCTGATGCTGTTATCGCTCTACCAGGTGGTTTTGGTACATTGGGAGAAGTCTTCCAAATTGCTTCCATGGCCCAACTTAATTTGCACAAGAAACCTATTGGGCTTTTGAATGTTAACGATCTCTTTACAGGTCTAATATCTTTTGTGGATTATGCAGTGCAGAAGAATTTTATATCAAGAGTAGCATGACGAATCCTAATATCTGCAAAAACTGCTGAAGAATTACTTGATAAAATGCAAGCTTTTGTTCCTGAACCAGATCCAGCAATGATTCAGATAGACTGGACGCGACAGTCTTTCCCGAACAGTTCGATCCCATAATAGTCCTCTACTAACCCTGTTGAAATATTGTGGAAGAAGAAGCGATCCGATCCGTTTTGCTTGTCCTTTAGTTTTATTATCAGCATTTTCTTTCGTGTTTTAGTTTTTCTTTTCAGGGAATTTCTTTCTTTTATCTTATAAGATAGTCTCGTCCATGCTGATATTAAAACCATAGGACAATGCCTTTAGGTTGGAATGGCTGAGTAAAGAGTAATTTTTATTGCTCTTGAGACGCATCCTATTAGGTCTACTAGGCATAACATTTTGGGGTAGTTAAGCTTCAACCTTATTTGGATGACATATCTCTCAAGCGAATCTATATTTACTGAAGAAAATATTAGATGAACCTTGGATATTGATTCCAAACATCCGTTCCCTTTACATAATTTGTTAGCGATATTGTCATCATCAAGATTCACTCATTTTATCGAAGTCTAAAGTTTCGCACTCGCCTATTATGAAAATTCACACTTTCGAAGAAAATTATTCGAGGTCCTAAGGAATTTCAATTGCTTTCATATAAATTTCGCTCGAGGTCCTAAGGAAAGCTCCTTAGCCTCAAAATCAATTTCCATTCAACGGTAGGATTGCTCCTATCACCGAGGTTTTAAGGACGGAACCTTTGCCTCAAAATCAATCAATTTTCATTCAACCGTAGGACTGCTCCTATCGTCGGGGTTTTAAGGATAGAACCTTTGCCTCGAAAACAATCAATTTTCCTTCAACGGTAGGACTGCTCCTATCGCCGGGGTTTTAAGGATGGAACCTTTGCCTTGAAATCAATCAATTTTTATTTAATTAATTTCCTATCGTCGGGATTTTAAGGATGGAACCTTTGTCTCGAAAACAATCAACGGTAGGACTACTCCTATCGTCGGGGTTTTAAGGATGGAACCTTTGCCTCGAAAACAATCAATTTTCATTCAACGGTAGGACTACTACTATCGTCGGGGTTTTAAGGATGGAACCTTTGCCTCGAAAACAATCAATTTTCCTTCAATGGTAGGACTGCTCTTATCGCCGGGGTTTTAAGGATGGAACCTTTGCCTCGAAATCAATCACTTTTCATTTAATCAATTTCCTATCGTCGGGATTTTAAGGATGGAACCTTTGTCTCGAAAACAATCAACGGTAGGACTGCTCCTATCGTCGGGGTTTTAAGGATGGAACCTTTGCCTCGAAAACAATCAATTTTCCTTCAACGGTAGGACTGCTCCTATCGCCGGGGTTTTAAGGATGGAACCTTTGCCTCGAAATCAATCAATTTTTATTCAATCAATTTCCTATCGTCGGGATTTTAAGGATGGAACCTTTGTCTCGAAAACAATCAACGGTAGGACTGCTCCTATCGTCGGGGTTTTAAAGATGAAACCTTTTGCCTCGAAAACAATCAATTTTCCTTCAACGGTAGGACTGCTCCTATCGCCGGGGTTTTAAGGATGGAACCTTTGCCTCGAAATCAATCAATTTTCATTCAATCAATTTCCTATCGTCGGGATTTTAAGGATGGAACCTTTGTCTCGAAAACAATCAACGGTAGGACTGCTCCTATCGTCGGGGTTTTAAGGATGGAACCTTTGCCTCGAAAACAATCAATTTTCCTTCAACGGTAGGACTGCTCCTATCGCCGGGGTTTTAAGGATGGAACATTTGCCTCGAAATCAATCAATTTTCATTCAACGGTAGGACTGCTCCTATCGTCGGGGTTTTAAGGATGGAACCTTTGCCTCGAAAACAATCAATTTTCCTTCAACGGTAGGACTGCTCCTATCGCCGGGGTTTTAAGGATGGAACCTTTGCCTCGAAATCAATCAAATTCAATCAATTTTCTATCTATCGGGGTTTTAAGGATGGAACCTTTGCCTCGATCAATCAATAATCAACGGTAGGACTACTCCTATCGTCGGGGTTTTAAGGATGGAACCTTTGCCTCGGAAACAATCAATTTTCCTTCAACGGTAGGACTGCTCCTATCGCCGGGGTTTTAAGGATGGAACCTTTGCCTCGAAATCAATCAATTTTCATTTAATCAATTTCCTATCGTCGGGATTTTAAGGATGGAACCTTTGTCTCAAAAACAATCAACGGTAGGAATGCTCCTATCGCTGAGGTTTTAAGGAGAGTTCCTTAACCTCATAATTCAATCAATTAGTCCATCTTACAACGATAGGAGGTTCTTTCCTATCTAAGCCGGAGGTTGGTAAGGACTTTGCATACATCCTCCCATGAACCATGCAAAGGGGGGCAGCTGTTGACACCCAATTTCGTCGGATCAATCAAAATCACCTGTAACCAATCAATTAGTTATTCTTACAACGATAGGAGCTTTCCTATCGTTAGAGGTTCTAAGGACCTTTCCTTAACCTTAAACAAACAAACAATCAAAGAATCAAGAAAAAAAAAAGAAAAAAAATTTCCTTAACCTTAACAACTAATTAGGATTCAAATTAAGTTAAATTAGAGGTTCTAAGGACCTTTCCTTAAACTCCTTCTGTTTAGGCGGCGAGAAGGTTCTCAATGCCTACCTAAGCCGGACGAAATTTGGTAACGACTTTGCATACATCATGTCCCATGAAGCATGCAAAGGGGGGCAGCTGTTGACACCCAATTTTTCGTCCGGGGGTTTTAAAATTTTTAAAAAAATTTTATTAAAAAATTCTTAAAAAAATATAATTTTACTATCTATTACGGATATTAAAAAAAATTTAATTAGTTTAAAATATATTTTTGTTTTGTGAAGATTTGATTTAAAACGATATATGTGTGAATATGTGTATGTTTGAAATAAAATAAAATTTCATGAAAAAAAATGACAAAAAATTAAAAGTTTGAGGTAAAAATGACAAAATTGAGAAGTTTCGGGCAAAATTGACAAATTCTGAAAGTTTCAGGAGCTTTGGGTAATTTTTCGCGTCAATTTTGGGCCTAAACGGACGTTTCTGGCCCAAATTAACAGAAAACGTTAAAATTGTCAAAATCAGAAGCTTCTGAGCTTATCCAGAGCTGGAGAAACGTAAAGGACTGAAATTGTCATTTTACCAACTTAAGAGATAAGTTTTGATTATTTTTATTATTTAATTAGGAACAGTTCAGCCAAACTTCCTCTATAAATAGGCCTCCAAATTCAGTGCTGAACACATAGAAAAATCAGAGAAAAAAGTTCAGAGCTCCGTTTTAAAAAAGAGAAAATAGAAGCCTTAGTCCTAGCCTCTCCTCCCTCTGCCAAAACAGTCCCAAAAATTATTTTTTTTTACGTTTCGACTACCTTCTTCCTCCGTTTTCTCTTTCTTTCTTTTGCTGTCGCCGTCCTATCCCGCTGCCGTCGCCCTGCCGCCGCCGTCTCGCCGTCGCCGTCGCTCCTACTCCGTCGCCGCCGCCGTCTCCGCCGCCGTTGCCATTTCGCCGCCGTGCCCAGCCGTCCTGCCGCCGTCGTCCTGCCGTCTCGCGCCGCCGCGTCCAGCCGTTCCGCCGCCGTCGTCCCGGCCGCCGTCGCCCCGCGCCCTCGTCGCCGTCACCCGGCCGCCCTGCGCCCTCGCAGCCTCCGCCTGCCCAGCCCGTCACCCCCCTCCTCCCCGTGTCGCGTCTTCTCTGTTTTGAAAACAGAGATTTCAAAATTTTAATTTAAAAAGGGTAAACCTCTATTCCATCCTTCATCTTTTCAATTTTTTTCAATTTGGTCACTAACGTTTTTATTTTGTTCTTGCAGAATTAATTACTAACCTTTTTTTATTTTTACTTGTTTGTTTATTATTTGTTTATTACTAACCCTTTCTTTATTGTTGCTATTAACAACTAACAACTAACTTACTAACTTTTATTATTGTTGTTAATTAATTAACTTAATTAAACTTGGCTAACTTTTATTATTGTTGTTAATTAACTTGGCTAACTTTTATTATTGTTGTTAATTAATTAATTTAATTAACTTGGCTAATTTTTTATTATTGTTGTTAATTAATTAATTTAATTAACTTGACTAACTTTTATTATTGTTGTTAATTAATTAATTTAATTAACTTGACTAACCTTTTATTATTGTTGTTAATTAATTAATTTAATTAACTTGACTAACTTTTTATTATTGTTGTTAATTAATTTAATTAACTTGACTAACTTTTTATTATTGTTGTTAATCAATTAATTTAATTAAACTTGGCTAATTTTTATTATTGTTGTTAATTAATTTAATTAACTTTGCTAACCTTTATTATTATTTATTTTTAAAGTGGATGGCCAAAAAGCCCCACTTTATTATTATTAATTTTCCTTTATATAATTTTTTTATTTAATTCACCTTTTACCCTTACTAATAAATACATAAATCAAAATTAAAAGAAGATTTTTTTTAATTAATTATTAAGCCTAATAAAAATCATTTTTTAAAAAGCTAATTATTTTTCTTTTATAAATTGAATAATTATTTAAATAATAAATAACTTTCACTAAAAAAAAAAAAAACTAAAAGAAAAAAGATAAGAAAAATAAAAGAAAGAAAAGAAAAAGAAAAGAAAAGAAAGAAAAGAAAAAAAAGAAAAAGAAAAAAAGAAAAGAAAAAAAGAAATAAAAGAAAAAAAAAGAAAAGAAAGATAAAAGAAATTAAAAAAAAATTAAAAAAAAAAAAAAAAAAGAAAAGAAAAAAAAAAAAAAAAAAAAAGAAGTAAAAATATGAAAATAAATTTTTTAGTTAGATTTAAAAATCATTCATAAACAAAAAGAATTACCATTTAAAAATTAATTCCATAATAATAAGAATTAAATAATTACTATAAATTAAATTAATTTCCATATCCGGATGATCCGTCAGGATCTACGGTTTGGAAAATATCAAACTTTTTTTTAAAAATAAATAAATTAAATAAAAAAATAAAAATCCATATTTTTACAATATGGATAAAATTGTTTAAAATTTCACCAAATTCCGTGTCCAAATGACTCGGCAGAGTCCATGGTTCGGAATCAAAAATCTTCCGTGTCCAAATGACTCGGCAGAGTCCATGGTTCGGAAGTATAAAATTTCATCCGAATTAATTACCAAAATCCACATTTTCGACTAATTCAGTTAAAATATCTAAATTAACTGAAATTTTTTTAAAAGCAAAGTAAAACAAAATTAAAATCAACTAAGGTGCCAATTTTGGGCGCTATAACAATATTGTTTTAGCGTAACCGTACTCCCGATCCCCGAACTCTCGCAGACCAATTTTAAGGTGTCCAATCGACCTAAGTAAACAGATTGGTGGCGACTCCAGAAAACCCGACGTTGCCACACTATGTTATGGGTGGAAATGAGCCAAGCCCTTGTCCAACAGTTCGACATCGAACTTGATATTGTTCGGCTTAAACTTTCATTGAGTATAACAAGTCTAATATAATATAACCAATTTCAACAAATAATAAATAACACCATAGTTTCTAAAATCCTACTTAAGTTATTATCGAGTCGAACGAACATGAATATAGCTCCATCATCTAACCCGAGTTTAGAGCCTATCAAACAATTGAGTCAAGCCTGAGCCTTTCTGAGCCGACCTTCAAATCTCATTTACTAAACTCGTTGAACTTGAGCCAATCTTCAAAGTTGTGGTGTTCGAATTTGGCTCAGCTCATTTCCAATTTCTAACTTAGGCTCTAGGGACATATTCATACTTTAATAAACTCTTTTTAAGATCAGTTGATACATAAAAAGTTATATATATGCAAACAAGCATGTTTTTACTCTTTTTTGGTGTACACTAGCTTGAAATTATAATTTTGTAACTATATATACACATAATTCATTTACACTTAGTATGAAAGTTCCGTACAATATTATATTTCACAATGCAAGTAATTTTTTTTTTATCGGCGACAATGGAAGTAACATGGTATACTGATTGCCCATACCACATTAATTTCATGTCTTCATGCTACTCTCATATTTATGAACTGCTAAACTAATTTTTGTGCTCCCATTAATATACCTTTAGAGACCACACATTCTAATAAGGTCATTCTCATGCTATTTTTATTTAACATTTCTACATAAGTGATCATGCGGGATATATATCCAATATTTTGCACGTCCTTGTTATGATTTGTAAGGTTTTCCATTTGCATATATTAACCCACCCCACGTAACAGAAAAATATTAATAATCCTCTAAATATTGCCTTTGTTAACAACACTGTATAGGAATTACTAGCTCATGGGGTGAATATAATATAACCATAAAGCAAAGTGCACGATAAGAAACAAAAACTTGGAAGGGTAAAAGTGAAAGCTAGAAGCCGGATGCAGTCGTTCTCGTTTTTATCTTATGCCAGTAACTTAAAAAGTTTTGGGTAATAAAATAATAATGAGGTGTCCTAGAATGATGGGTTGGTTCAAATTGACCGAGGGACGGAAGCCCTGATGAGCAGGCCGGGTGTTGCCCGGTTTTCTCGGCCGCTGGTCTCGCACTCGCACTAGCACTTGGTTGGTTCCCGCCACAGACCAGACCAGACCAGAGCCCTCTTCTTGGCCTGTTTTGCTCCCCGTACATTTCTTTACTTTAACTGCCCCTAATTAATTACTACTTATTTCCTAATCTCCCTCGCTCTTTGACCGCTACCTCCATTCAAACGTAACTAGCAACTACACCGGCCTTAATTACGCACCTAGCTAACCCTAGGCCTAGTTCAGACAAAAATTACCACTAAGGCATTAACCCTTGTTTATCTTTAGTTACTTTATTTAAGCATAGTTAGTTCCGGTTTGTTTCAGATTGTATAGTTAATGGATTACTTTTTATTTTCATTCTTTCATATATACGTCCGAAATCAACATTATTTGAAAATTAATAATGTATAGAAAAAATAATCACTTGAATCACACTTTGTAAAAGTAATAAATTTTTCTGAAAATTTTAACTCTCCTTTCATAAAAAAAAAAACTAATCAAAACTCTTAATATTTCTTAAAATATATGATTTTTAATTATCCTAATGTGACAAATAATCATGAATAATCCAACTAATTTTTAATTTTATAAATATGTTCTTAATGGATCTATTTACTAATAGCTGGTATTTTTGGGCATCTTTCAAGTCCACATACAACCCTAGAAGCGGTATCCAAAAAATAGGCACATCAATGGAAATGGGGTTAAGGAGATGGATTCTTGAATATTTTTAAGAATTTTAAAACATTCAATTGTACTAGTTATTTACTTGTCAAAGTGGAAAGGCAAAAGTTGGGGAAGAAAATAAAACTTTATCTTCTCTTTTATCCCATAAATGAATCAAATAATGAAAACGAAATGCACTATTTGTTTAACTAATACGTGTAGGGTTAAATACATCTGTGATCCCCAACTATTAAATGTTCCACTTTCATCCTCAACGTTCAAGTTGTTCCACTTTCATCTCTAATGCGATTAAAACGTTCCATTCTCATCCCTAATATTATTAAAACATTCAATTTTTGTCATATTTTGGATGAAAAACATTTATGGTGGATGGAAATATGCCACCTTAGTACAAGATTGTAGGAAAAATTTTCAAATTTGACCCTAGCAACTTGTTTTCTCCCCCAAAAAACCCTCAAATTTTCTCATCTAACAATCTAGTCATTAGAAATATTATCTTTCCTCTCTTCCAACCACCTAATTCTTTGAAAAGCTAACATACCTCACAAACATAACAACTCTCAACCACAATGTCTCAGAGAATTTTGACATTTCCAAGTGCAATTTAAGGTAAGAACAAATTAAGCAATGTCGATGATTAGATCCTTGGAGGGTAGTGCAAAATGGCAAAAAAGGTAAGAATTGTGGTTTAGAGATTGCCGTAATGAAGAAAGTCAGGAATTTTAAGGAAGTCAATATCAGAAAGGCAAATGAAGTTGGGGATTTCGAGGAAGTTGAGATCGGAGAGGTGAAGGAAGTCAAGATCAGAGAGGTGAGAGAGGGTGAGGCGAAGGAAGTCGAGATTGGAGACACGAAGGAAGTTGAGATTGGAGAGGCAAGAGAGGATGAGGTAGCGAAAGGTAGGGATTTCAAGGCTACACCAAGAGTGGATGGATTAGGTGATTTGGATTAGATGAGGGGTAGTTGGACTTTGAGGCTGCATCGAGAGCAGTAGATCGATCGACTGTCAAGTGGCAGCTAGAAAGGGGTTTGGCAGCTAGAGCAATTAACTAGCATCGATGGTGAGTAGTGGTACATTCTTGATGTCAACAGTGGATGGTTTTTGGCTAGTTGGAATTGGCAGCCGGTGGCATCATGGGTGGAGAATTGGATATTTAAAATGTCAGACAATATGGCCAGCGTTCAAGGTTTTATATGCCAACCTACAGTTTGCCCCCTCCATTTTTAGAAACCTACATTTTGTCTATTATATTTTTTACATTGTCTGATAACAATTTCTGAAACTGTATTTGAACTATACGATAGCCATTTTTCAGTAATTTCAGTTTCTCCAACATTTTTTTATAGTAAATAGACATTTTATTTTATCAATTTTTTTTCTATAAATGTATTTTTTCCTAGTAATTAAATACATATTAGTATTTTTTAAAAGTTAGTTAGTCATAAAATAAATATAAAAAATCTTGAATTTATTGGAACATTATTATCAGAAGTTTAAATTAGAGTTTCAGAAATTGTTGTTGGATATTGTAAAACAAATAGGGGAAAAGTGTAAGTTTTTTAAAATAAGAGGGCAATATATAGATTAAACCAAACAATAGGGAAGTTTTTGTAATTTTCTTGTAGTATATTGAAAAAAGGGTGGCATAGAGTACACATATAAACACATGCTAAGTTGGGTTTTGAATTCGGAGCCGACGAGGACCCGGATCCGGTACTATGACCGAACCACGCATACAATGATACAAACCGCCAAACGTAAGAAAATGTTGGAAAGCTGCATGTAGGACACGTGTGTGAGACGCAGTCGTCAGTTGACGAGAAAAAGAAATGAGAGATTGAAATTATAAACGAGAACCGAGCGAAAGGTTATTTCTGTAAAATCAAACCCATCTTAACTCCACAGATGGTACCTCTTCTTTCAAATCTTTTGTTATTTCAATACTCTTTTCTTTCAATTTCTTCAATGTGGTTACTCACCTTTAATAGCTTGTCAAATTTGGCACCACTCCATTATCTAACCATTACGTAAAAACAAAGAAGTAATTGTTTGCGTTGTAGCTGTCAATTCCACTAAACAAAGTATCACGACCGTCAGGAAACCTACTCTTTTCCCACCATCTCACAAGTGTTAGTAGTTTTTCTCTCCTGTACATTTTTTCTCAATACGGTTTTTGTATGGTGATAGTCCCTAATGTCCGCGAGACATTATGGATTGTCGATTGATATTTGTTCTATTTTATTTATGGGGTTTCTACTGTTTAATTGATGGTCTGTGATATCACACTGATCTTACAGTTCGTCATTTACAACTTTTCCTTATCAATAACACGTCCTTTGAGAAGAAAGCAAAACATTTAAATATAGCTAATCATTAAGCTACATTATGTTTTTCCATTATTTTTTGGGTGCATGCAGAAGAGAATCATCTTCTATAAGATAAGCAAAGACTATTCTTGATATATAATAGGGCGTCAAAGCTAAAAACCTCTCATAAGCAAAATTTTTTCTACTTATACAGGGCCTTACATCGAACATACAATCTTTTTATTTAAGGTGTAGGAACCCTTTTTATTCTTACTAACTTAAGCTAGTGTTTTGTTTTCAGTTCCATAGATTTCAAGATAAGTAGTAAGT